>JANVCC010000049.1:8322334-8393613 GCA_025345505.1 Todiramphus chloris collaris | reverse complement strand
CCCCCTCCGCGCGCCAGCCAGCGACCGAGCGCGCGCGCACCCGCCGCGCGCCGCCTCCGGAGCGGCCTCGCACTACATGCCCCAGCGCGCTCCGCGCGCCGCGCATGCGCCCCGCCGCCTCCCGCCGCCATGTGCTCGCTGCGCGCGCCCCCTCCCCCCACGCACCGGCCACGCGGGGGCGGCGCGCGGCCCCTCGCTACTCTGCCCCCCACACGCACGCGGGAGAGGGGCGGCGGGGAGGGGGACGCGGCGCGCGGGGTTGCGTTCCGTCCGTTCCCCCCCCCCTTCCTCTTCCGACGCCCCGCACCCCAGCGGCCGGCCGGCAAGCCCCAAGTTTCGGCCTCCCTCCGCGGCCCCGTCCATTGTTGGTGCCGCGGGAGCCGCCGGCCACGGGCGCGGGGGTGGGTGGGAGGGGGACACCAGCCGCTGCGAGCTGTTCCAGGGTGCGGGGGGCCGGGCGTAGCGTAGGAGCCGCGGGCCCACGCGGGAGGCAGGGCGAGACCCGCGCACTCCTACAGGTGGGCGGCCGCCGCCCTCGCCCCAGCAAGGCGCTGCCGCCCCCCCAGGGACGGGGGTCGCGGCTCGGGACTGCCCGCCCGGCTGCGCGTCCCCCCGCTGCGGGCAATCCGTGCCGCCCGGCAGAGATTGCGGCGCAGCTCGGCGAGTCGCGCAAGAAAGGAGTGGAAAAAAAAATTAAAAAAAAAAAACCAAGGAAATAAATTTCTAAAATAAAATAATAAAAAGCATACAAACGCGGGGAGCACCCTCGGGCTCGCACCGGCTTACGGGGAGGGAAACGAAAAAGAAGCGCGAAGGAAAGGGGAAGAAAATGGAAAGATAAACAACGTTACCTTTGAGCCCGAGCAAAGCCCTGGAATAAAAAGGGTTTTACGAAAGTGGCGCGAAGACAATATCATGTGATCCCAGCCCAGGGCGTCTCCTTCCCGCACCGACCAGCCAAAAAAAGAGAGAGGAATAAAGGGGGGAAAAAAGTACATCCGCTCCCCACGCCATTAGCATAATTAATTGTGTCCTGCAGCTGCAGCCGTGGCTCCCCGGCCAATGGCAGCCACCGACGCCCCGGCCTCCTCTTCCTCCCACCCGGGGAGGATGGTGATGGCCAGAGACCTCGGGGAAAGGCTGGGGCGGGCAGCGCCCCGCGGCACGGCCGGGGGACCGCGGGGAGCGGGCTGCCCGCCCGGCCGGCTCGTAGGGAAAAGAGCGGCGACTTTCGGGGGGAGTCGTCGGCCACCCCGCGCCTGGTGCCGCCGCTGGGAGAGCGGCGCGGGGAGCGTGGGTGCCGCCGGCCGGGGGCGGCCCGCCGCGCACCCTGAGGGGGCCCTGGCACGGCGGGGGGCCGCGCCGCCACTCCGCGCCCTTCCCCTACGGGAAGCGAACCACGGCCGCAGCCACCAGCCCCCCACGGCCACGCGTGGCCACAGCCACTCGGGACGCCCAGTGCCGCATCGGGTGGGAGCTTGTGGCCGTTTCGGGGCGAAAAGCCCCGAAATAATGTGGCCGTGAGCCCGGCCCGGCCTGGCCTGGCCTACACGGCAGCGGGCCCGGCCCGCGGTGCCACCCCGCCGCTGGTGGCTTCCCCCTTTCCACCCTCCAAGTTCTTTCTACACCTGAACCCCCCGAGGGGTCTCGCTACCACCGAATCCCGCCGAGGGGTCTCGCTACAGCTGAAGCCCCGAGCGGTGCACCCCGAGGGGTCTCTCTGGAGACCAGGGGGTGCTGGGGACCCCCGGCCCGGGCTGGGGGAGCACGGTCAGCCTGCCTTGGCGGGCGGCCCTTGCAGGAATGCTAAAAATGTGCTAATTGTGCCCTGCCAGCAGCCGCAGTTCCTCAAGGATTAGAAGTAATCATCTTTCTTTAAAAAAAAAAAAAAAAAAAAAAAAAGGTGGGGGGGAATAAAATCGATCAATAGCGAACAGTTTTGCCCCGCTTTCCCCCTGGCCACTCCATTCCGTTCGGCGAAAAAATACGAGGTGCCTCATTTAACCCTAATCATCGGTATCTGAAGTTTGAACAAAAAGGTCCCCATGGAAACCGGGGAGTAATCTATCAGTATTACGTTCGTTACACAACGAGAAAAGGGCTTTTGTCCCGCCTGTATTTACTACTGTTTAATTTCTTTTTTTAAATTCTGGAGCCAAGTTCTTTCAGGTTTGAAGGGCGAGTTTTGCCGAGCTCCCCTACTTTCCTCCCCGCGCGCGTCCATGTGCGTGTGAGGCCTAAAACAAAGCCACCACCATATCAAAGCCTCCTGGAGCAGGACCGGAGGGCTCTCCCCAGGCAGACCTGCTTCGGAGGCTGTTTTATTATTTGTTCCAGAAACTGCAATTTGTTTCTTCATTATCAGTGGAAATGCTCGGCCAGGTTGTTCTTTGCAAACTTTTATGTCATAGTGTCTGGGGTAGGTACCGAAATTACCGACTCCTGATTTGGAGCCGCAGGGAGATTTTGTGTAATGGAGGGCCGTGCAAAATTCGAAATTTAAATTTGCTCCTGACTCGGCAAAATACCTTTCTGAGGTCCTGAGCCGCGAATGCTGAAAGAGAGCAAAATGCTCAACGTTTAAATCAATAATTTAGCATGGGCATGTAAATTTGTTATCAATGCCCCTGCAGAAACGGAATACTGAATTGACAGAGTAATGAAAAATAACACAGCAGTGTCCCAGCAACTCATGTACGCACAACAGGGTAGAAAACATTCCTAAATAAAAGGTACTTAATGTCTAACTCTAAACCAAAACTTTCTAAAACTTAGCAAATAAGTGCTAAATGTGCCACATTATTAGAGAACTTTCTTGAGATAAAAATCATACGTTTTGCATTGATTTTTTATTATTATTTAATATGAAAAGTTGGATCATAAGTGTTATCCAAATCTTCTACATGAATAAATTTTATGTAAGTGTAGCAGCTTTTACTCACTGCATGCTGCAAATTGATGATCTCTTTTCTGCCTGTTCAGAAATAAATCAGTCTTTCAACAAAGGGAGCCTGAAGATGGTGAAATAAGTCTACAAGAAGTGTTGCACAGATAAGATTAAATGGTATTTTTACATCCTCCTGCTGACCTTTGACTTGTATTTTTGTGTATCTTGGGAGTCTTGGGATCTGCAGATATATCAGTTGCTAAAAAAAAAGGAATGGTCAGAGAAAAAAGCGCCGGAACATTTCTTAATATTTGAAAGAATATTGTGTAGCTAAAGCATTCATCTGCCCCGTTAGCTGGGCAGAGAGTTTTGCACTGCACTGATGGCCTTTTCAAACACACGTGATTTATAGATTGTAAGGTGATGCTTGTAAAACACATTGCTTGCTGTGGTAAGGTTTTGTTCCAGGTTAGGAGGACCATTGTGAAGAGTAAGTGAGGTGCAGTCCCAATACAGAGACACACAGAAAAAAAAAAAAAAAAGATAATTTCCTGAAAATCTCTTTCAGAATTTATTGTGAAATTATATAGCTTGTTCTTTTCTTATACCAGATTTTTTTTTTCTGTAACGGAATCACGTGCACACGTACACGCTGAGAAGATACTTGTTTCCTTCATTGTACTTTTCTTCTCAGTGCTGCAGATAATTCTGTTCTATCTCTTCTTGGTTACTGATTCATTCATACTTGAACAACTATGTTCAAGGTTTGCCTTGGACTGTCTCCTCCACTTCTGTTTCCTTCAAGGAATGGAACTATTGTCTGACCTATTTCATGCTGAAGGAAGTGCAGGGAATTGTGCTGAACTATCTGGATGCATAAAAGAAAAGAAACGAAAATCAGAAACATGTGAGAGGAATGTATCTTTGTGAAACAGAACATTATTTTTTTCAAAACAAACTATCCCAAGATGCTTATCGGTTGCTGTATGGAGAGATTTCTGTCAGATTAATAAAATCTAACTTTCTAAAAACTCTGGGAATAGTTGAAAGTCTTATGAAGGTATTCTACTAAGCTTGCAGAACAGCAGCATGAAATCAGTGTCCAAAAGCATGTTTTATAGCCAGGTTTGGAGTCTTTCAGACATCATATTTTATATTTTGGGAAGAAAATGTTCAGAGAGATGAGGTCTTCTTAAAAAGAAACAAAAACTGCAAAGGCATATTTAAGAGAAAATACTTTAATCGTTAGCTACAGAATTATTCTGATCCTGCAGAGGCTGCTAACTTCTTCTGTGAATGCTCACACAGTCACAACTTTGCTAAATCTGTGCAGGAACAGAGTTCCTTAAAGATCTGTATTTATGTCTCTTCTGCACACTTTGGATTTTTCATATACCTGTGGATTACTTGCCATTTGCTGCTAAACTCTTTCTTTTAAACCAATCATCTGAAAAACATGTAGAGTGGAAATGACTTTCCTCTCGTGAGGATAGAACAAAAAGAGAGATTTTTTTTTTGAGATTACCATTCAAATTTTTCCTCAATGTCACTGAAAAAAGTTAGTTTTCTGGATAATCTCTACATATTTGCACTTCTCTGTGAAAAATCACTGATAGTAGATGTTTTATTACAAAAGATTTCACACTTACATCATTATGTTAGTAAAACAGATTCAAAACTGTCATTCACCTTTTCATTTCTATTTACTTTATTTCTAAAACTGTTTCATAGAATCATAGAATTGTCAGGGTTGGAAGGGACCTTAAAGATCATCGAGATAAAACACAGGTAAGCTGTGTTACTCTGCACTTACAAAAACAATAAACCCTCTCCTAAAAAAGAACAACCTACATGCAGAACGAGAAACAAATATATACTAATGGCATGGACTTCACGTCTAATTTTAATTACTTTTTAGTGTAATATTGATTGCTGTGATAAATAATGTAACATTTGCTGTCTCTTTGATATGCTGTAAAGGACTGCCACATACTGATATCTCAAACATGTCTCTTTAAGAGGTCTTTGACAATTTCTTATAAATACTTTTATTAAAATGTAAATGTAAAGAGCAAAAGCTCGGTCTTGTGTTTATTTTCATAAGTTGGGTAACTGCATAAATATGCTAAATTCTGCCTTTAGCTTTCTAATCCTTTTCATTTATTTTATATTCATATTCTTTTGAAACAGGCTGAAATTAAATTTCTGCTCTTTTGTGCAATTTCTATACGTTTTAATTCCATGAGTCACTTCTACTTTCATTAACATCATGAGAAGTTAAAATGAACTCATCCTTTTGCAGTACTGACTTCTTCATCTCTTCCTGGTTTCAGGTGGGTTAAATCCTGAAGTCTGGATCTAAATTGTCTAATTGAAAGGGCAGTTACTCACATGACTAAATAACCCATGTTGTGTGCACAGGATAGGGCCCCACACAGTGCTGAGCTGCTGAATTACAGATGCTTCCTATAGTGTCTTGCTCAATAACAGGGTTTGCATTTTTCTCATGTCAAAATTAGTTCTTTGAAGACAAAGTTTTGAATGCATAGCCAAGCTGGACATAGATTTTCAGATTCTCTAGGTAGGTTTATTTTGTGGAACACACCTCCAGACGCAGTACACATCCTTCTGCCATTCTGATATGATCATGGATTATACTTGTCCAAATTCCTGCATTAACGTCTCCGTGGTTTGAGATTTGCCTTTCTCACCAGAAGGGTTTTGTTGTATTACAATTTCTCTGCTTCACTTTAGCCCAAATGTACATATCCTTCTGGAAGGGTATGTATTCCCTCAGGCTTCAAATTTTGCCAAATATTACCAGTATTTCAATGGCTTTTATGATTTGTATATATAACAGGACATTTTAATTCATGCATACATCCCTGCATACTAAACATGAAGCACAGTTTTTCTATTTTGTAACTACTCATCTTCCTCTTTTGTAAAATTGCTTAATAGAATTTATTTCTCTACAGCTGGCAATCGGAGTATGTTGTGAGCTGTCTAGATTTTGTGTAAATCTTAATTTTTGGATGAGCCACGTATCTAAATATGTGCTTCGGCCCGTAAAACTGAAAATAGCTTCAATGAGGGCTGTGTAAGTTTGCAAACCTTGAAAGCTCTGTCTTGAGGAGCAGTAATCTTCCCATCAAAACAAGTTACAAAAGTGGGCTACACCGTGAAGCTGATCCCACAACCGTTTTACACACATGCTGGGTAACTGGGACATGAGCGGTCCTGCTGATTATTCAGCCCAGTCCCTGTGTGCCAGGGAAGCCTTTGGTCCCGGTCCTGCCCAGACCTTTGTATGCACACTGAGCTTCTCCTTCGAGCCAGCGGAACAAACCAGGACTTGTTTAAGCTTCAGCACTGTGCATAAACTTAAGACTATGCTCGAGTCATTTCTAGATGAGACATCTCCTTCCAAAATATACTTCCCTTACACCATGTGACATTTCAGAAATGAGTCAAAAAATTACTGTTTGACTAAAGTTACATACAAAATTCATATTTTGGTGAGCTCTGTTACTCTGTTACTATAGGATGCCGTACAGTATTGCCTAAATTTTTCTCTGCAATCTACAGGTATTATCAATGTTTGATGGAAGGATCTGATGAGAAGACCCAGAGCTTGTCCTCACCTTTCTACTGCATCACATAGTCTCTATGTTGCTCTCTGTCTGAATGTTCCTTCTTGGTTAGTGGAACATGTTTGCCTTTCCCTGGTTGTTGAGCTTGTATTTGCTCTAGGGGGTCAAGCAGATACTGGATTTTGAGAATTGTTTTGGGCAGGTACCCTCTAAAAGAAGCAGAGATATGGACATTTGCACATATAAGAGAACTGGCAGTGTATGCGTGCACCATATCATCATGCACAGCCAAAAAAACCAGATGGTACTTTTGTTTTCTGACATTGAATTCCTACAGTTGCATGCAATAGGAAATGCTAGGATTCCTCTCTTTGGTTTTTTTGGAAGAAACATGATCACGTTGCAGACAGAAGCTCTCAGGTTGCCTGTTAAATGCACAAAACTTGCATAGATCCACAGCAGGCTTTATAAACCACCTGCAATTCGCAGGATGCTTGTACTTCATGAGGTCCCACCAGCACCCAGAGAGCCCCCAAGGCCTCCTTTCTTCTACACAGCATCAGATTCAAGAGCAGTGATGATCAGCGCATCTTCAAAAGCATCGACTGCATGAAAGCAGATGTCCTAGACAGAAATCAGTGCATGTAGCCATTAAATTCAAAATCGTGTCAATTAGGATGAAGTCCCCTGAGCAGGGCAGTGTGAAGTAGTTTTTACATCCATTTTAGGGGAGGCATTTCATTGTGCAGCTTGTCAAAGTTTCCCTTCAGCAATTTCCCTTCTGAACACTTGTGCAGGAGCTGGGCAGCACTAGAAGGTGTGTCTGAGAGAAGCTGTTGACTCTCTCAGACAGCATTTTGGAAATTCAGGGATGAGCTGAGTTCACAGTGTACTTAAAACACATGGAGACCTCAGGCTGACTAAGCACTAGGATGTCTACTCCAGCCTGCAGAGCAGATCAGGATTAGGAGGGCATAAAACCAGCTAAAACCTGCTATATGTTCCCAGAGCTTTGTCTAGAGGCATAACACAGAATCTCATGCAGAGCAACACCTTTTTCCAGTGAATGTGTTGTCATCCAGGTCTCCACTAAGAAGGTAAAATATATTAACAGTAGTTAAATGCATTTTTGGATGTGTATATTTAAAGGATGCTCCTGTTAGATCCCAAGCTCAAAGTGTTCCGCTGGAAAAGAAAAAACATGACAGGAGGTAAACAAACCTTAGTAGAAGGAAGAATGTGTAATTTGTCTCGGCACAGCAGAAAAATATGTTTGCTTTAAGTAATAAAGTCCACAGATCCAGCACAGCCTGGAAAGAAGGCTGAGGATGGATACAGGCTGGTGTTCACATATAAAAAGGCAAAGATGTTTTGGGGTTTTTTTTTTTGTCAAAAAAAAAACTTTTCTTTCTATGAGGGAAGCTCCCTTCTGCCTCAGAGTGAGGTAACTAAATGTCTAATCAAGGGAAGGGGGTGGAATTCCCCTCCCAGAACTTGTCCCAGCTTCGAAAACCTCCAGAAAGCGGCTTTTCCCCGCTGCCAGCACCAGCCAGTGTGGCTCTGCCCCCAAGCTGCAAACAGGCTGAAGTACAGCACTAAGAGAGAAGACTGTCCCCAAACCCTGAATAATATCCACCCACTTTGATAACAGAGAGAGAGGGAGGGGCATCTGGGGCAAAGCCAGAGGCTGAGAAGAACCCCCCCCCCCCCAGCCTGTGGAAGCGGCTGGAGTTGTGGGAGGATGCGCAGCAGCATTTCTGCAGCAGTGATGGCAATCCAGGACTCATCCCATGGCAGTCCAGGAGCCACCCGATTGCAGTCCAGGACCCATCTGATGGCAGTCCAGGACCCATCTGATGGCAGCCCAGGATCCAGCACCCCAGCCAAAGCTCCTCTGCACAGCTAATAAGATTCCAGCCGCAGCAATATGCCCTCCTGGCATAGTCCTTTTCTGGACCGTAAAATTGGTGTTGGCTTTGGAAAGTCACCCCCTTTCCCTTTCCTTTTGCATAATTTTACTCCTACTGTGTAAATGAACCTCTTAAATCTTTTTTAGAAGCAGTGTTTCTGTGGTGTAATTTCATTAATCCAGACAGAGCATGTGGCTGAAAGGTAGTTTTTTGTGTAAATCGTGTATCTCAGGACACCAAGTTCTGTTGATGTTTAAG
Source organism: Todiramphus chloris collaris (assembly GCA_025345505.1). Lineage (NCBI taxonomy): Eukaryota > Metazoa > Chordata > Aves > Coraciiformes > Alcedinidae > Todiramphus > Todiramphus chloris. The sequence goes on along the minus strand of JANVCC010000049.1, from coordinate 8,384,965 downwards.
AACGGTTTGCTGTGCAGCTCAATACATTAAATTATTTTCTGATTAAACATGAGCCATATGCAACCAGCTGAGGCAGATTTGCAGTTTACATTGCAGAGCTGTCAGCTTTGCAAAAATGAGTGAAACCAGTCAGATTATTGTGCTTCAACACTTGAAACAAACTCATAACATTGTAACTTTAGTAACATTCCCCACCATTTTTTGCAAGGATAAAAGTTAAAATTACAGCCAAAGTGCGGAAATTCTTGGAGGCAGTAACTCAGAAGAATTTATACTTAACTCAGTTAATAAATAAGTCAACTAGTTCCCAAGTCCACCTATTACATATGCCCTGTTGTTAATTCTTTGAGAAAAATCATACATTATTTGCTTTAGATTTTCATGGAAATTTTAGGCTATTTCTGCACATGCCTAAACATGCAAGTGGCTTTATTTACGTGAGTAAAGTTACTTGTGCATGTAAATATTTGCAGGATGTGACTTTTAAAAGTACATATCAACTAAAAATATTGATATCTATCAATTTCCCTGTCCCATTAATTCTTGACAGTACTGACTGTCACAAACATGGTTTTCGATAACGAAAATGCCTTTGTGCCACATGAAATGGGAAAGATTTGTTGAATTCTGCCTCCTACAGGACTGAGATAGGAAAAGGTGGGTTTAGAACTACAGACAGGACCCAAGCTAAAAGGAGACATTCTGCAAATGACTTCATCCGAATAGCCACGCTTGTTTTTCACAAAATACTGCATTGTGATATTTGAATCTATCACCTTTTTTTTCCTCCCATGCAATCACTAGAAGAAACTGAAGAGAATCAAGTCCAAAAAAAGTAATTGAAAAACTAAGAATCTTAATACAGAAATATAAAACAAAACGCAGAATGTATAGCAAAATGCATTTACTGTTGATTTTTTTAACGTTTCAAAATGGATTAATTGAAAAACTTGGGGAAAAAACCCAAATGCACAAAATATAAGGCCAGACAGCAAGAAAGCAACTAGCATGCTGAGATTTCCTTCACTTCAGCATGTGTTCTCATGTAAACTGAAATGCTTAAAAGATAATGGCAGCAATCATTATGAACACTGAAATCATATCTATCAGGAGGAAGGTAGTTGTCATTTTATAAGCTCTGCACGGGAGTGAAACTCCAACTGAAATATAAATATTATGCAAAACAAACTCCGCAATTTCAGCTCAGAAATGCTTTTGAGGTACCTTGTGACAAGGCTCTGGGTCATGACCTAGGTCTTGAGAAGCCTGAGTTAGTAGATGTTAGTTTTCGTTGGGGCTTTGTTTACCATGGACTTAGACATTTTGTATTATTAAGAATCTGTGGCTTATGAGGACATTCTATTTATCTTACCAGTCTTTTTTGATGGAAATGCCTGAATTTTCTTGGAAACAGGGATTTTATTGTGGATTCTTGGTGCCCCTTGGAGAGGCTTATTTTTCTGGACAATAGTTTTCCTTAGTGTCACTACCCTTTTGATTTCCCAATGGTCACAGGCTCTCAAGGTCGTGCAAAGTGCATCCTTTTGTTATAATGGACCCAGAATTTTGTATAAAAAGGCAGCAAAAAGATCTCTGTTAAGTGATTTAAAATATATTTCTGCTATGTACCTCTGCATTAAATTTTGGCTGTTCTGCTTAAAAAAACCCTGTATAATTTGGAAGATAAAAGGTTTAAAGAGAAATTAGAAGAGTACGCTCAGTATACTCAGATTTCCTTAACTGACCACACATTCCCATGTAAAACTGAAACACAGATTCTGAAGCAGGATTTTCCACATGAACCTCTGTGTAATTTAAACATTCAATGTATCAGGGATATTGTACCTTACACATATTGTAACATAAAGCATGAAAACAGTATGCCTTTTTATTTTGTTTATTTTGATGTAGCTTTACTTTTCCTTTCCAGATTACTCTTTTAGATAAATCCTTTTCTGTTCCTTCTGATGAGTGCTGCATTAAAAAATGTCAGTGACTGCTATGGCTTGTGGCATCCCTGCATTTTGAGATGGTGCTTTGCTTGCCTAGAAGTAAATAATTCCTCTCTGTACTAACCAGAAAGCACTGAACTTTATGAAGACTGAAAATTCAGCGAGAATGAATTCTAACATGATTTTTTCCCTCAAGATTTGTCTGTGTTTGCCATCTCCTTTTGACCTCTGTAACATCAAGTTTTTATTAAATGTGAAGAAATATATCAACCTCTAAGAGTGTTTCAGTTCTTTCTCTTTACTTTTTGTTACAAGGCTGCGGGCTTTTGTTGTGCTGCTTCTTCCAGCTTTTGCATATCATTTTTAGAAATATTGTATCAAGTATTCTCACTATAAAATCTACAACCAAAAATAATAATTAAAAAGATCACGTGCATTAGCAACTTAAAAATGATTGCTTTCAGGACAGTTTGTCTTTTTCAGAAGTGAGTACTTTGCATATTTCTGCAAAGACGACCAATTGTTGCAGCGTAAAATGTATCAGTACTCTTAGCATTGTTTTTCACAAATAAATTCTCACCATCAGTTTAATTGTTAAATTATACAATTTAAAATATTTTTTAAAGCCCAAACTTCTCCACTTTCCTGAAAAAAAAAAAAATGTAGACTGTTAAAACTACAGCCTTTTGAATGGTATTTTATTTTCTCCAAATACGCTTTTCCTTACTTTTTTTTGGAAGCCTAAGGAGAAATGAGAAAAATCAGGTGATTTCACTTTTGCTTACAAGTAGTATCCGACCATTTTCATTGTCTAAACTTGCTTCACTAGCACAGCACTTCATCTTTGCTCTGCAAATCTCTAAGTAGCATTTATACACAAATAAAAGCGTGGTAACTGCATATTTTACCTGTAAATATTTTTATTAACTGATTGTATTAGAAGAAAATTTAATTATAATGTTTTGCATAAATTACCAGGCAGTTCCCTGCTACAAAGCTTATTAAAGTCAATGGAATTCGTTCTCTTCAGTGATTTCAAGTTGAATTAGAAGAAGTCTTTGAAAAAGACTTTAACAACAATAACTTCTTTAAATTTTGTATAAAAATGTATGACACAATAGATTATTTTCAGAGACTTTAACATGAAGATCACACATAATTTTATTTATCTCTATTTTTTATTTGCTATTTTTCCATGTTTTGCAGCCTTCAGTGGAAAAAAGGCTACTAGCTCCAGTAGCAGCTTAGCTTAATTAAGAATTGAGGACCAGTCTTTCCCCCCCCTCTGCTTTTTTTTTTTCCCTTTTACTTGAAATGTTTTCATGTCAGAGTAGAGCTGATTCTCTAATTAAGTTCTTACGTGCTGCTACATTCTAGTAATGATAGAGTTAGAAGGCAACAAAATCACTAAATCCTCCAGTCCTGACAAATCAGGTTATTTTCCCATCTGCTCCTATTTGCTAGAATCACTTTTTAAATCTACTTCTCTGATTCCCACAGAGCAGCCTGAAGGATTTTCATTACCTCAGAGTTACATATTTCATTTTTAAAGAGATGATGATTTCTTAATAGATTCTATTTCACATAGGTTTGTTCGGTTTGGTTTTTTTTCTGAAGAAGAATATGGAATTTTCTTAGAAACCAGGATTCCTTTTTAGTTTAGATCTTTTCTTGAGCTTTGGATGATGCAAGCCATAGGCATAAACAGCTACACAAAGGAAACTGGGATTTTATTGTGCATTCCTGGTGCCCCTTGAAGAGCTTATTTTTGTGGACAATAGTTTTCCTTCGTGTCACCACCCTTTTGATTTCCCAGTGGTCACAGGGTTCCAGGGTCGTGAAAAGTGCATCCTTTTGTTCCTCCTAGCCTAAAATTCGATATAAAAAGGCAGTTAAAGGACCCTAAAGTTGGATAAGGCATGGAGAGTACTTTGTGTAGCAGAACTTAAATTGCAGGCTTTGTTAATTTACAGTGAAGATTGCAATTCAAGAGGGAAGATGCCATTAAATACATTGTTAGAATATCCAAACATTAATAAATATCTATTCATAAAGTCACATAACTAATCACGGATTATCTCTTAGCACTCAAACAAGGATCACCAAACAAAAATATCCAACATTATTTTCATATCTAGCTATAATTAGAATTAGTTTAATTAATTTTCTAGTGTCTCTTTAAAAGGGCTTTGCTATGTGTATGCAATGAGAAACACTAACAAATTATTATCTGTTCTTTCAGTTAGATCATAGAGACTTGACTTTTTCAGAAAGACTGATGCAAATTGAATTTCTGACAGGAAATTTAATATCTCCTCTTTGAAATTTTTCAAACAAGAAATAAGTATGCTTCTTAAATACGTGTAATTCATTCTTAAAATAAAATTACTTAAATTTTGTTATTTTCAACAGCATATCTCTTTAAGATTCCCATTGCATGTTCCCATCATTGTTTCAGTTTTTATTTATGTTTTTAATACAAGACAGCTCTTTGAGAGGAGATGCAGCCCAACACCTAATTGTTGGAATTTGTGGCTTAACAGTGTCATACCCTGGATAAAGTCACTGCTGTAAAAGAAGAAAGCTGTCAGTCACTCTCCCTGCCCTCCTACATGCACATTTAAGTAGTCTAAAGTGGTTTTCAAGGTCCAAGCAAGAGCAGGTACAGGGTAGAGAGCAGTGGAAGAAACTGGAGAAGTGCTGGAACGGTGCTGCAAGGGGTGGGGAAGGATTGGCCACAGGTTGCATCCTGGGTGGAGATGGGCTGGAAGAGAGAGGAGTCATTCACTAATACTGGAGGCTGAGATAAGACACCTCATTTATTTATTGATGCTGAGCACTGGAGCCTGTGGTGCAGTGTCAGCCTCCTCTGTGCTTTAGAAATAAGGCTGATCACATCCTTTAAAGATAGAAAACTAGTTATTTTCCAAAGTATAATGTTCCATGAAAAGTGTATCATCTCTGAGCAAGTGTTGTTCTATTTAGTTTCCTAATGAAAAATAAATAAATAAATAAATATGTGTTTAAAAACTGAAATAGTCTCATTTGGGAAAGCTTCATGGCACTTGTCAGTGGATTGCCACATGTTCTCGTCTTTCCTTTTTAGCTAAATTCCCACGAGGCAGGCAGAGGCTTCTGTAATCCATGCTCTTTTTTTCTTTTTTCTTTTTTTTGAAACAGCCTGTCAAGATAAAGACATTTTGCTTACAGATAGAGCAGGATGCATTTCCCAACATGAACACTGCAGTTTGTAAATTAATAGTGTTTGTGCTGAAATGTATGGTAAAGCCTTCTAAATCTTCCCTGAAAAACAAGAGAGTATTTTTGGAGATATTTTATGGATCCCCTATACTCTCTCCCATTTAAAAGAATTCAGTCCTGTATTCTCAAGGTTCAATGTTCAGTTTTCTAAGAGCAAAAGGAGGGCATCTAGAAATAGAAAGAATAGACCCTGTGAAGTATTCCATGTCCAGAAAACATTTTCTTCTTACTGTTCAGATATCTTGTTACCTTGGAAATGGAAGGTATTTCTAATTTACCAGAATTAAATTAAACCAATTTGTCTATCAGCCACTGGAATGCTCAAACATTGGCTATATCTAATACCAGACTGGCGAGTCACTACTAGATTAGTAGATCAGATTCACTGATATTTAATACTAGATGCATTTTCTCTGGTTCAATGTACAAATCACACTTATTTATGCCGTGACAAGATAATTTTCTTTGCAGCTGGGGGCTATGGCATTTAGTGAACGAAGGTTTAACTTCTAATGAAACAGCAGGTATGGTTGCTACCAAACTTTCTTCTCTTGTTTGACTACATGCTTCTCCTAAACTCAGCTTGTTGTTTCTGTGTGCCCATCTCAGCCCAGAGCCTTCAGCAGCCTGAAGGGTAAGTTAAAGTAGGATCTCATAAAACAAACAGAAACCAATATTAGAACAAAAAATAGATTTGAGGGCTAGAAATGGTTAATTCCTGTTGCATTCAGTGCTTCCATTTAGTACAAGGAAAGAAACTGAAAAAACTGAGATGGAAGGCTTATTCCCATAAGTGCTTGTAGGTTTGGTCCTTGCTCAATGTAGACCAATCACTCACTACTTGATACAAATTGGAGATGCTTCATTCTATCAAGGTGTTAATTATATCCTCGTTGAGGATGACACACATAGTAATGTTACACATTTCCATGACTTCATATTTATGCACAGGACAAACCAGCACCATGTGCAAGAAAGGCACATCTAGAATACATTTCAAACCATATAACCAATTTTTAAATATTATTTCTATACTTTCATACAAAAATTAGCATCCTTTATTCTACGTTCATTGGTCTGAGGAAAAGCCAAATACATTTAAGCTAGAATGAAGAGCTGCAATTGCTCTCCTATGCCCTTTCATCTGTGAAAAGGTAACAGTAGAGTCCCCCTCCTCTATTAGCCCTGTCGGAAATTCCCACCAGGCTCTTCTCCGGAATGATGGAGTACAGGATGGAGTGCAGCTATCTCCAACACTCACTTGGACACTGGGGTCAGACAACCAGTACAACCCATGGAAATCGTAGTTGGCATGTAGCAAAGCAAGGCTGATGTCTCCAAAACCTTCTGTTGCTCTCAAGAAATACAGACCTAGGCACAAAAGTCTAAATCTTTATTAAAAGGAGTCAAAGAAGACTCTTCTTAATATACAATGCTGAACTTGCCATTGTACTGGGTAATCTGGGAACCTACACAGTGGTCCATCCACCCCTTCACAAGTCAGATGTGAGAGGGTTGGATGAGGGATGCTTTCTAAATCAAAACTGCTTCTCAACCCCCATCTAGTTAAAAAAAAAGGATGACTAAATGGACAAAAGTGTATCTGAATTTTAACATAACTTGTGGTAGGACTCAAAAGGGATAAATTGAGTCGAGAAAGAAAAAAAAAAAAAAAAGAAAGCCCTTGTAACTAATGAAATACTGATTAGCAGTGGGAATTGTCAAATGAACCTACTGTTCACTTGAGAATTCCCATTCTGGAAAGAAAAGGGATGAATCATGTTTTGGTCACAGAATATCTCCAGCCCCCGCCCTAGCTGTAGAAAATGTGCTTGTCTTAGACCTGAAGAGAGCAGCCATCCATACACGTAGCTCCCAGACATTCAGAGCATTTTTGTCAAGAATCTCCCATCAATAAGATTTGGAAGAGCAACAGTATCCAGTAAAATAATGTCTTTATTTTCTGTATCTTATCTTCCTACCCACCATTCTGCTTGCCTAAATACTTTTTCAGATGTAATTAAGAAATTCTAGCTCAGGTAAGATCAGCTTTGATTCTTAAGGTTAGTCCTGGTAAGGTGACATAAACATACAAATTAAAATAAAAGGTGTTTGAGATGGATTTGAATTGCCTTTTTTTTCTGCTATATTCTCCAGAACATGTGGAGTTTTTTTGCTGCTGGTATCTAATATCTACACTGAAATTCACCATAATTTATGTTCTTTCATATTCAAATATATTTGGTATCAAATGAAATTTCAAAAGAAAAAGTTTGGTTATAATGTTGAGAAAAACTTCCTAACTATGTCTCAAAAGACTGTGACTTGATAATTCATGACCTCTTGTATTTTATCTAGGAAGAACTCATGTCATGTGCTACCTAAACCTTCAGGAGGAATTGGTTGTGAGTCAACTAATCTTTATTAGTTACACTGAAAGCTTTACATTTCCCTTCTTTTCTTGGCAGGAACTCTTAATGTATCATTTTTCAAGCCACAAATCTGAGAAGATTCTTGCTGAATGTTCAGAGGAGAAGATAACGTGTCCCTCAGCAGAATTAGTGAGTGGGTCTAGTGTCTCTCTAGGAAATTTCCTCAGGAAATTTAGGAGCAGACAATATTCTGTTCAGTAGATGTGTTCTGGCCAGGTAAAGCATTTGTAATGTCTGAGCACCTTCCAGTAGTACACTAAGCAAAATGACTTGTGTGCTTCATGTGAGGTTTATGGTGCAGAGAGAAACTGTGCGTTAGGGGAAAGTTAATAAAAGGAAAACTAAAACAAGTGGAAATTTCCTCTGTGTCTTCAGGCAGTGTTACCTGTTCCTCCTCCTCCTGCAGTATAATTTCCTTCTGTGGGTTTGTTGTTTGGGGTTTTTTTACAGGTGTAAGTGCATAAGACAGTCCCACACCTCATGAAATCCAGAAACTGAAATGATTAACATCTTTAAAGCTTTAAAAGTCTCATAACAATTGTTTACCTGGCAGGTTTCCTTGTACTTGCAAAGCAGCATTGCCCCGTGGCAGCTGAGACTGAAGAAGAGAATGTGGGAAGGTTGATTACAGAAGTTGCTCTCGATATTCAGAACAGTAGTTTGTTCAATGTGCACATTTCTCTCCCAGAGAACAAGCTGCCGATCTGCTCTGCGTTTTCAACCCGTAGAGCCGTCAGTCTGGGTACTGACTAATTCTTTCTGACTGGAGGAATGGCAGCCCAGCTCCTCCTGCGGAACCCGGTGGCCTGACTCCCGAGGTCACTTTTGCTTGCTGACCTCATTGCCATCTTTTACTGGGTCACTTGGAAACAGAGCTGTTACCCTCCTTAAATTTTGACACTAGATATTTATTTTAACTTTGTGTTTAGAAATCTTGTGTAGTTTACAATCCTCTCTTCCAGATCCAGCAAGGGTGTCTGAAGGTACCTGCAGCCTTCAGCTTGTTATCTCAGTCCTCAGCCAAAGACTGCTGACCCTGTAGGTCTAAGGACAGAGTAACTTGTACTTGCACACTCTCTAGTCCTCATAAGAAAAACCATTGAAGTAATGTGCAAAGATGTGTTCAGTTAATCTGGTTCAGGTGAAAGCTGGAGTGATAAAGTGACTTATTTTACACAGTTCTGCCAGCAGGGATAGTGACAGTATCTGCTGGGAAAGACACGCTGCGGAATAATGTCGGCCACCGTGTACATTTGTATCAGTATACTGGATTTATTTTTATTTTAGTGGTTTTCACTTCATATGGATTCTGGCTGACCTGTGTTTCCAAAGGAGAGCTTTTCTGAAGGGGAAAGACAAATGTCCCAGAAAAGCAACACTAAAATGTCTCTTTCTTTCTCTCATCTGAGTTGACAGAGCTTGAAGACAGGATTAACACTTAAAAAACAGATGATTAAGCACTATGTAGCAAGATGTTAATATTTACGGTTCGCCACCAAGTTCTGTCTGTGGTTTGATCGCTGCTTCTAAATATTGTGTTTCTCTTTAGACAAAGTTTTGCTCAGTGTAGGGCTGCCCAACTGGAGTGACTCTGATGACAGCAATGTTCCTTTACACTTGCTGTAGCTGACACAGATTTAGCAGAAGCATTTTTGCTGTTACACAGATCAGCATTCAACCCTCTTGCCGAGCTGGGACGTGGCTGTCACTGCCCACCCAGCACATCTTTCTGCAAAGAGCTTCTGCAGGGTGTTGTGGTGCTGCTTCTCACCTGCTCATGAAGAACCGTGCCCTCATCTCAATTTTATGGGTGTTACCTTCAAATTATCCATTGCTAATCTTTTTTTTTTAATTTTTTATTGTTGGAAGTTTTTGTTCTGTTGCTAGAAAAGCTGTATAATCTAAGAAAGCATGCAGTTGGAACCTTCTTATGTCACCTGAAGTATTCTCTTTTTTTTTTTTTTTTTCTTTTTCTGCCAGTGCAGGCTCCTAAAATATAACAGTCACTTCAAAAAGCAATCTCTTTTTTTCCTGTGCCTGGACATGTTTGACAAGCACTTTTAGGAAAGGAGGAAATACAGACGGAAAAGCACTGAGGTGGAGAAACTAAGGGCGGGGCAGGATGAAGAAATCAAAATTAAGAAAAAGACAAATAAACCTACCTGAGTGCTCCTCTCTTCTTCCGTTAGGTTCTTTCTTAGAGGGTATGTAAAGCAAATTTACCTAGGTCACAGTTACTCATTGTCAGAGAGGTCCAGACCCTCTCCATTCCCTTCTGCAAATGCTTGTCATTAGACTGGAAGAGGAGATCCACAGATACAGGGTTTGACTGTGGATGCACCACGCTCTTGTAAGGTGATAGCAGGACTGCCTATACTGCTAGCACACATGGAAATGTCACTGCATGGCAGTAGCACATCTGGTGGCTGCTAATTTTTTTGTCAGGTCCGGTGGTGTTCTTTGTTCGCCTCTACCCAGCTTTTGATTTATCTAAACAGATCTCTCTTGAAGCAGATATCCAGCTGGCTTGTAGGGCTCCCGTACCCAAGCTGCAGGAAACAACAACTTCCTCTGAGACCAGGCTGCAGCAGGAAACCTAATGAATTTCTCCCTCCCTCCTCTCTTGTGCCTCATAACTACCAGTTTAGCTCAGAGGTACAATACATATCATGTAAGAAAGTCTGTTTTTAGGGCAAGCCTCAGAGGACGAGCTGTCAGTCCCAGAGACTAGGACTGTGACCAAAATTGTTGTAATTACAACCTGCCCAGGTCAGTATGACAGTAGGACACTGGTACAAAAGGTGCTCTCCTTCAGAGCTGCTTATTCCTGCCCCTCATGCTCACACAGGTACAGGGGGAGCTGGTTCATCGGGCTGACCTGTTAAGAAAGCAACACACAAAGTGTAATTTTTCAGTGTATCAGTGAGCTGAGCTGGCTGACTTTAGCATAAAGCAATGGCTGGAATATGAACAAGGGAGGATGCAAAAAAGTTCAGCTAAGGATGGTGGGAGGAAATTAGAAGAACTCCTTTTGCTTACACCATGCTGCATCCTCAGTGCGATTGAAAGTTCAACCTTTCACTGTTCAACCACGTGCAAATTTTTTGTTTGGTTTTAGTTTGTTTATTTGCTGCATTGGAACTCAGCATACTTTTATTATGAAACAAACGTGTCATGGCTAGTTACACACATTGGCAAGATGGTCAGAAACCCTACATTTCCAAAATTTAGAGCTGAGTTTTGAGATACATAGTTGGAATGATTAGCATTATAATGGATAAATAATAGTATTTACATTTTCCTTCCTTCCTTCCTTCCTTCCTTCCTTCCTTCCTTCCTTCCTTCCTTCCTTCCTTCCTCCCTTCCTTCCTTCCTCCCTTCCTCCCTTCCTCCCTTCCTTCTCCTGTCTCTTTTTCTCTTTAATCCTGCCTTGCTTCTTTTCTTCTTCTTCCCTTTTTTCTTTATGCAGTTGCATTTTTGTTTCGAACCTGTTACATGAATACAGCACTCTGGCAAACTCCCTTATGACACCACCAAACGTCAGCCTACTACAGAACAGGCTGAGGATTTCTACTATCTGCACTCTCAGAGCACATCAGTCTTGTCCTAGGACAACTTTAGGTGAAGTTGCCATTCTCTTACAATTAATAAGATCTTTGCCTATATGACTTCAGATTCCTTTCCAGACTAATTTATTCGCTGACCCCAGCATCGTGCTGACCTTTAAGATGGAGGTACCTGCTTGTCAAAATCTGGACTGAAGCAACTGCGCTACTGTCTAATAACTGCTAGATCAGGAAGATCAAAATCCCACAGAAGAGCAAGACAGATTCCATGATTATGAATCCTCAGTCAACCAAGAAAGAAATTCAGGACTTTGAACTGCCTTCAATTTACATTGATCCTCCTCTAATGTCAGTGAGAAGTTTATATGGAAACCAAAGTAGAAGACATCCTTTCTGCAGCATTTGCATTTCAATTTATTCATAGTCATACTATATAAGAGTATCTCAACAAATAATCCGGCATCTCTGAACCCATTACTGTCCGACTGTTTGATTTTTTTGTTAAGTGAAATGTCACTGCTATTATTTAGTTATTACCTCTCCTCATCCACAAATATAAAGCCTGTGTCCAAAATCTTGTTCACATCTAGTTTATACTACTTATAATACTTATAAAAATTTAAATTATATTTTGATTATCCAACTCTGGCAACAGACAAACATTTACTATGATTCTTTGTCAATATATTTCACCTCATGCAGTTGTTCTTATTCCCATGTAAATCCAGATAAGATTTGTTACTTTTCTATTTTTAACAGCAAATAAACTGGGTTTCATCTCCTCAGTTCAGCAATTATGGTGCAATGAAACATACCTGAACAAATAACTCGGAGTAAATAGGCTAATAATGTACTACAAAATTTTCACTCCTGGAGGTTTTGACTGGTTTAGTTTTAAGCAGTATGGATTTGGAGATACCTTTGAAGCTCCTACAGAAGTTTGTTTCCCTAGCAAAACTTACACGATTTTGTAGACTTCTGTCTCTGCTCAGTTTGTACACAAAGAATAGCCTATGGCTGGAATATCAGGAATCTGGTAGGTCAGGATTAAAGGGCAATTGTCGGGGTTACCAGAGGCAGCATATATCGCCTGTCTGTACTACGCATAGCTTTCTAGTAGTTCAGCATAATAAGGTCTGACACCTCCACAGTTCTTAAATAACACTTAGAGCCTAAATTGCAGCAGTGCTTCATATATTCTGATCCCAACACAAACGTTAAAACGAAGTAAGTACCTTTGAAGAGTCTGAGCGGTGATGAGATTAAATGAATAAGTGAGTTTATAAGAAATATAGTTTGTAATCTGCAATCCATAAATGTAAACAATTCAAACATAGGTCCTATAAAATTTACTTTACTTAAAAATAAGTTTTGTTTCACGCGTGAGCTTGGCTTTAAAAAGTAGAGTTCTAAAATGTTTCCTCCAACAAACTAATATCCTATCGACAGCCTTAATATCACACCAACAGCTAAAATACAGCTGAGCTCTGTAGTTTAGTTAGCGTGTTGTGACTTTGCTAAGATCCTTACACTGAACAAGACCACCTTTGGTGTGTGTGTTTCCCACTGCAGCTAAAGAACTGCTAAAGAAAGGTATTCGAAGCTGTAAACCTTTCTACAATAAAAATAATCAGCAGTAACATCAAAGTGAAATTATATTGTCCAAACTTTTTTTTTTTTTTTCCTTGTGATAGGAAATAAACCTTAGGCATGGAGAGGAGATACTGGCGGGAGTTATTTTCTCCTAATTTCAGTGCACAAGACGTTTTTAGTCAAGCCAATCAATCTGAATCACTGATGTTTGAAAAATTGGCTTTAGAGAGAGCAAAGAGAGGGGAAGAAAAAAAAACCCCAACCCTCTACAATACGGCAATTAGAGAAATTCTAGAGGGAAAAGGGTTCAAAAGGAAAAGAATGGGTTCCCAAACTCCTTGTTCAAGCGATTGGACCTAAGTTAGTAGGTGCAAAGATAAACATTTCAAAAGAGGAAACCGGGGGGGATTCTGCCCGCCGCGGGGCTGCTGATTTCGATGTCGGAGCCGAAGAAAGCTCAGAAGGAACAGTGGGTCATTGTGCCTGGAATGCAGAGGCATTCCCAGCTTCGCGGGGAGAAAGGCTCGGGAGCCGGGGGGCTCACGGCCACGCGTGGAAACCCAGGCAGGGACCGTGCCGGGAAAACCGGGCACGGGGGTTCCCCGCCGAGCTCCCCGGTTCCAGCGGAGCCGAAGGGCACGCTCTGCGGAACAGCTCGAGCTGGATGCTTCCAAACAAGGCTTAGGTCAAACAACAGCCAATTTAAGATTAAATGAATAGTTACTCCAGGCAGGAGAAGCAGCTTTTCATTTTAATTAAATTTTTTAATTTAAATTTAAACAGCAACGGTTACAACAAGAGTTTGAGTGAAGTTAAACCAGCGACTTGGGCTGGGAAATATGGGTTGCACTGGGGGGGGGGGGGGGGGGGGGGAAGGGGGGAAATGTTCCAGTACTCGGGAAAATAAGGAGAGGGCTGGAAGCTGGTAAAAATGAACTACGTGATGAAAAGGTCTTGAAAAAGTGTCGGGAATATTAAAGCTTTAGAAATATCTAAAAAAGCATGTTTTGGCCCAACCATGAAGTGATGCACTTGATGACTTGGGGTAAATGTTTTCTAAGACACACCAGCGGAAGGCATCCCAGTTAGCTGGAGAGGGGGAGAGGGGGCAGGGGGGGAGCAAATCCTGGGCTTTCTAAGTCCCGGAACCTTTCAGCTCTGAGGAGGTTTCGCGGGAGCGGGTGCGGGAGGATTTCCCCAGCCCGGCTGTAGGGCCGCGGTGCCCGGGTAACCGCAACCCCCGGGGGCGCCAGGGGGCGCTGTGCCCCCGGCACCTCCCAGCCGGGCAGGGGGAGGGGCCGCACCCGGGGGCCGAGGGGGACGGCGGGGGTCGGGCGGGGGTCGGGCGGCTGCCCCGCAGCTGCCCCGCAGCCCCGGTGCCCCGCGCTGGGCTCCTCATCGCACACGCTCGGGGGGAGGAAGTGACTCAGTGAATGCTCATCACCGGTCTGTGCAAAGGGACCGGAGAAACGCTTTAACAGTAGTAATAATAAAAACAAAACAAAAACCACCGAACCACGGAAAAAGGCGCGTCTGAGGAGAACTTCGTGTCTGTCAAAGGCATCCGGTTTGACACACCGAGTTCAGTCGAGCAGGAGGCTGCTCCTGGGATACGCGGCCACCGAAACGCGCTGGGCTGCAGCCTCGGGCTCCTCCGCGCTTGAGCTTTTCTAGCTGCAAACCCCTGGAAATGAAATGCCACGCCTGGTGCACCTTAAGATGCCGTTACACGGCGACAGGGCGAGGTGTCCAGAGCTGCTGGGGACCTTCTCTGGCCGGGGCAGTGGCTTTCCACAGGTTTCTGCGAACTGTCCCTGCCGGGTTGCGGGAAGACGGGCACTTCTGCTGCCGAGGTCTCTCCCCCTGCAAGGACCGCTCTCTGGCGTTTGCCGCAGCAGGTCAGACCTGGCAGCAGATCTCTTTTGGGCTAATTCATCTAACCGCCCCAAGTTTAGTCATCAATGTGCTTGACTTTGCTTCTCCCCTCCCCTCCTGCACTCTGCAGAGACGAGTGCTTTAAAGTCTACCAGGCGCCTTGAGCCTCGGCAATTCATATTTACGCGGGGGGCAAAGAAGGGTGGGATGCATTTAAAAATTACTCAGTTCAAAGGTAGTGGCTGGTCTTTGCCTGTCTGTCAGATCTAAAAGGAGTGAGTGGATTTTCATGGAGGAATTTCATGGAAATTAAATCTCTACTGAAGTGATCCATTCAGCTTCTAAAGCTCCAGCCCAGTTTTGTATCCTGGATGAATGCCCCGCTGAATAGCTTGGTGGGGATGCAAAAAGCCACCTTAAACTAGGGATTTTTTTTTTCTGCTAAATTGACTTCAAAGTAGTAATTAAACAATAGCTAGCTTTAAAAAAAAAAAAAAAAAAGTAAAAAGAAGCTATAGGACTCAACCACTCTCTAAGTAGAGGCTGCATTTTAGGGGAGGGAGCGGGGGGGAGGATGTTCAAACTGGCAGGGCAGCTGGGAAGATGCAAGTTGAGAGAGCCAAAAACAGGTGCAAAAAAGTAAAATGAATTGCACCGATTCAGACATGTATTTTTTTTTTACAGCTGTACTACAGTCGAGTCTGGAGCTGTGTAAGTGGCGGCAGGAGGAGAGACTGCAGAATTGTTTGGGATCTTTTAAGCAGAATTTTTTGGGATCTTTTAAGCAGAAGCATCCAGTTCCGAGGCTGAAGCAGCTTTCTTCAGCCTTTGTCCTGTCCTGTGTTTGAGGCTTGTCTTCTCCAGGCTGCTCTGCATAGAGCTGAGCTCTGCACAGCTCAGTATTCATCTCTTCTTTTGTAAAGCAAAACTGTGTTTGTGGCCAAGGGCATCCTTGCTGCCAATCTTCTCCCTCTTCCTCTGCCTCCCAAACCCGCAGCCACAACTGCATTCGTGTCTCTCTATTGATGATTTACAAGCACGCCTGACTTGAAGCTAAAACAAATGAAAACTAATCTGCTGTGGTGAACACCGACTAATTCTCCCCTCCCCTGCAGTAAAACTCTCTCACTTGCCATTTGCTGATTTCAGTCCTTGGGGTCCACATGCAGCATGTTTCCCAGCCTTACACCTTCTTCCATCATGCCTCCTCTGCAAGAAGAAACATGAAAAATTTTTATCTGATTTTATTTAAAACCTCTTCTGAGTGATCAGTTTGGGGGGCTTTCCTGGGTTGTTTAAATGCTTTTGTGGCTTGTTGTTTTAAAGTGAAATGTCCAACGCTGCACTTAATCTGATTACCACAATTTTTTCGTACTCCCAGGGTCTTTCTGAGAATTCATGCTCAGGTTCAGTCCAGCAAAGCACAGCAGTGTACACTGGCAGAGAGGCCGATCCACAGGTCTTCAAAATACTGTCCATCTCTGACTTATGGCAAGTGAAACCATGTGAAATGGTACTCAAGATAATGAGTTTATAGACTTATTAAAGCTTACTGCAGTCTTTAGGCTAGACTATCAAGCTTAAATATTCCCAAATGTTGTATTGTTAGTGTGATAGTGCTGGAAGAAAGCTTTTAAAATATAATTTGCAAATGTTACACTACTTTACAAATACACATCCCAGTTTATTTCAGAATAGCTTTTCATTTTTTTTTTAACTTGAATTTAATAGGTTGCTGATAACTACAGTGCATCAGCATGAAGTATTGCCATGTATATATTGCCACGAAGTGATGAGCTAAAAACTAGCAAGAACTGTTCGATGCCAACTATAAAATCCTGGTGAGTTTTAGCCCACACACAGATAATCATATTGTTAAAAGCCTTTGCTGTACCTCTGTCAGAGGGCTGGTTTCCTGCTAGGCAATAGTTAACATGATAACTAAATTTCATCCTCTCCAAGATAATGCAGAAGTATGAAAGCAACACACACCGCTGTTTGACAACTCTTCATAAGTACTGAAACCTGGAAAGCACTTTGAGCAACACTCAGATGCTTCTGTGCTTTTGGGCAGGTATTTAACAGGAACCTGTATGCAGCAGTGCTAATGTCATTCGCTGGAAAGTCTGCAATTTCAGTTCAGAAAAAACATATATGTTGCCATAAAACACAATGTCAGAGCACGTGTTTTGTTGACAGCTTTTCTGCCTAGCTGTTGGGCACCATTCAAACAGACAATGTTGCTGGAGTGTAAAGTAATTGAGAGCTTCGCAGGGTGATTTACATCAGCTAAGCTTGAAGCCAGCAGTGCCTGGGACAAGATCTGCCAGCAAGTCACTCATGTTCCGTTGCTGTGTGAGAGGTAGTGGCGTGTCGGTTACTGATGTTCTCTGAATAATCAGGCACCTTCTCTTTCTCAGGAGAGAGCTTAGGGCTCTCAGAAAGCTACCTTGTGTGGTCAGGTGGGTTTCCAAGCAGCATACTGTCCTGGGTCTTAACCAAAATTGTCCTATTGTACTTTTAAAAACAGCTTGAAAAAAATGCCTTCCCACAGTTGCGTCAATCCCAGCTAGGACCGTGTTGCGAGTGAAAGAGAGGTTCCTCCCTAAGCTCTGTCTCAGGCAATAGGGCTGGCCTGAAGTCAGCCAGAGCAGGTTACTGATGTGGTTGAAAACTAAAAACTGCCCCCCCAGCCTCACCCTCCCAGTTAATAAAGACGCACAACTGGTGGAGTTAATAAAGATCACACAACTGCAACTCCTCTGGGAGTCAGGAGGATCTACACTCTTTGTGGTAAAAACATAAACTACACGTATGTAAGAGTCAAGTCCCAAATCATATACAAAGTATCTGCCTTTTTTGAGGGAGCTTGACCAAAGCCATGGGCTGTTCTCTGGATGCCTTCACTCCTCATGTCATTCTAACGCCCATCGGTTTTGCAGTTTTACTTGCCTAGTGCTGCTGTTTCCCAATGTCTTCAAAGCCATTGCCAGTACTCAAAAGCCAATGTCTTCGGTTACGTGTGGCAGTTATTCTGAACATTTTAGGAGATGAACAGTGTTTCTTCATCCAGAAAGTTTAGGAACTGCTGGTCTAGGATATCTCTGTTGTCTGACTAAAGAACATACTCTGGATTGTTGTAGCACTTCAAAAAACACAAGGGCGTATTAAATCTATAGCTGTGAAATCCTTTTCTAGACGGAAAACTGAAGTCTACAATCTGAGACTTGTTTGTTTATTTTTAAGGAAGTGCTGATGGTTTTAACAATATATTGAATACAAATGAGGAGAGGATGTTTTCTGTAAGCCACAGATGGCTTGAAACAATAGCTGTGACAATAGCTTCAAGAACCACCCAGTGCTTTTGACTCGTTTAATTCAGAAACGTAAAGATGGTTATTTAAAAGATATTAGCATTAGTTATTTCTGTGCTAGTGTGTTTTTAGCAGACAAAAAAAAAATCTTGTTAAAATACTAGAACCCAAATGTCTCTAATGTCTGATTTTTAAATTTATCTTACCTCTAGCCTCAACGACTTGAACGTTCCAGTTACTGACTGTAACCACAAACATCTGTTGTGTATTTAAAACAAGAGTGCAGTATGAATTAACTACATCATAAAGCAAAACAAGTATGATTTGTATTCATCCTCTTCAGATTTGTTTGAATTTGTTCTATTACCTTTTGGAAATAACATCATACAAACCCCCGTGTTCTTGATGTTAGTAGTGAAGCTCACCTGGTTCAGCTATGTGTAGAGCATTTGCATTTAATGCAGTTCTCTCCTGTTCAAAAAGAAGAATCTGAACAATGATTTATTATTTCATACCTCATAAACAGTGTAAAACTCTTTCTTCCTGTTGACATTTTATCTCTGCAACTGTAACATAACTGATTTGTAAATGCTCATTTCCTTTTAAGGATCAGTTTGTGAATTCTATGGGAGCACGACCAACTTAGTCGTGTATAATGCTTAACTCTATAATACTGGTAAGAAATCTAGTCATTGAGATGTAGATCTCTGTCCATATATCTGAAAATGTTATATCTTAAATACTTGTACAGCATAGCAGGTAGAGGCCCTAGAAAATATCAGGATGCTATTAGGCTAGCTGGTGCACAAGCCTGTAGAAAGAAAGAGCTCCTGCTCACAAGCCTTTGCCACCTGTATGGACAAGACAGGAAAAAGCCCAAAACAGTGAGATGAAAGAACATTGCTCTTCAAGAGAAGTGACTTGCAGCAGGAGATCCTAATTATGGGTACAACACCTATAATGTGAAACCTCAAGATATACAATCTTTTTCGAGTTGCCACAGAAAGATAAACCTGGACTTTGGTCAGAGGAAAGCACCTGTGGATGTATTAAGGGAGCATTTGGCATTGTTTTGTCCCAGAATAACAGGAGAGTAGTATAAAGATGGCACATGGAAAAGCCCTGTATTGAGGGGACTGAACACTAGCAGTGTCCTTTGGATACATACCACGGTGCACACTGTAACCCTCACCCAGCTAACACGCTGCTGTACCGGAGCGTTGTCTAAACCAGCCTGCTTTAAACTCAACTACTGTGACTTGAGCTAGGAACCCCTGGATTTTGTAATCCTGGAAGATGAAAAAGCTGTTTCAGTATTGAGAACACTGCACCTTATACATATCTTTATGCTAAAATAATCAGCAGTAAAATAATTAAATTTTCAGTCACCATTGGCAACATTTGTTCTTTTGAAGGGAGATTTATGGGGGCTTTTGTTTCGCTTTAGGTTTAAATGCTGGATCTTTTGTAGGTGCTTTGAGATGGAAAGAACCTAAGATTAACAAACTCGTACAAAACGATGCAAATGCAATTACATAACTAATGCATAATGGCTGGGAATTATTTCTGGGCTTAAAACTGAGCTGCTGTTATATAGTTAAAGCAGAGAAAGGACTTGTTTGCTTGTGCTGTTTTGGGGTAGAGCTCAAAGATTCTACCCTTGGCATGGGCCTTTGATGTCCATATTTGACTAACAACCAGGAGCTGGTCAACACTACTCATTTTAAAATTACATTTCAATAGTCATTGATAAGATAAAGAGAACTTTTCCTGTTTGTTTTTGGTTGGTTGGTTGGCTGGGGTTTTTTGTGTGTGGGTTTGTTTTTTCCCTGTTGACAAGCTGAAAACAGAGTTACTGTAGGACAGCTAAGCAATTCAGTATTCGCCTTTCCCATGATATTTTCCATTCATTATCAGTTTCCTTGTTTCATTTTCTCTCCTGAATCCTTGCCATCAGTTTCTTGTGGATCTCCTTAAAGTAAAGTTGGCAGTGCTCGTCCTGAAATCTTACCCTGTGAACACATTGCCTTTGTTCATAAGGTTTAAAGCGCTGCCCCAACAGAAACGTGAGGGTTGTTTGAGCAAGTAGCTGGAGTTTTGGTTGAGCTGCTTGGCTGTGCTCTTGGAGGGTGACAGCACTGAAGGGATGGCATGGATCTCACCTTGTTTTACTTCAGTTACGTCTCGTACGTGAAACCAGACTGCAGAAGGGGTAAGATTTGACTGACTGCACTTGTTTGCATTGTACTTAAATCACATAGCAGAAATAGAGCAGCTAAAGAGGTTTTTTTTGGGTTGGTTTTTTTTTGGAGGACTCAACTTTTTTTCTAAAATGACTTTTCTTAAATAGCTCCCCCCGATACATTATTACAGGCCTTAGATAATGGTTTTGGTTTTGTTTCAGTCAGGCACTGCTTTGTGGGAAATAAATGAGGTTTTCTTTCCCATCATTTAACTAAAAAAAAATAATAATAAATTAGCTGCACACACTGAAGTCACTGTAAAATGTACTCCACTACAGCTGGGCTACAGAAAATCTAAAAAACTGATCATGTCTTTGATGAAAGATGAATGGTTTCTATATAAGTCTGTGGTCTACAAAGCAACTGGATTAATGCTGTATCTGTGAACAAATGACAAGCTCTATTTTGTAATTTCAGTCTCTTTAGATTCTTGATGATGACATTTCTTGTTCTCTTGAAATGGAAGAAAGTAAATAATTGAGTTTGTGGGTGATGAGCTTGCCAAACAACAGGCACTGAGAAGTTCTGTAAGCTTCTGTAGTGGTTAATGCCTGCTGGGCTCCTTGCCAACAAGGTCAAAATATTTTAGCATAAAGCTAGCTTCTCCTTGCGTTGTCGTTTGCCCACTGCTATCAATTGGCTAGCCATGACCTGGCCTTGGGAACGAAACCCAGGTCTGTGATACTGCTGCACGTGACCATTATTAACGGGATCCCTGGCTGTTGAACATCATGATGATAAAACATGAAGTCAGCTGGATACGCCGTTTCAAAAACTCATTCATTCTTTTGCCTCGCTGAGCCTCTCAGTGAAGCTAAGTATGTAAGAATTCAGTATTCATGCGAGGTACAGCATCCCTAGAGTGCTCTTAAATGCTGCGCTATGGAAGAATAAAGCAACCGGCTATGCCAAGTTCCTTTAGAAAGAAAGGCAAGCACACTTGTGCTTGGAAAGTCAGAAATAACATAGGACTAAACATCACTATCTGATAGCACAGACAAAATGTTGCCTCCGCCTCCATCACACACTCCACACTTTTGGTTCTCAGCCCTTTACTGGAGCATGAAATCAGGAGGGTCCTGCACAGAGAGCTTTTTCTGCCTAGCTCTGCACGTAGCGGACCATACAGCAACACGGTGCACAGCCCCCGGTTCAACAGGCGCTGTGGCTCAGTTATCTCTACTGTCATGCAGATTTTTAAATGTTATCCTCTACAGCTCCTCCTGCCAAAGGACAAAAATATTGCTAGAGGGAAACAAAAATAATTGTCTAGGGAAGGAATCACAATCACTTGAAAAGTTTTTTCCAAGCAAAAACCAAAGCAATTGTCTTTTTAAAAATTATTATTTTATTTTCCCAATAGCTGATATTCAATAACCATGCAGGGAAAAGTAAGAATCAAGACACCAAAGAGAAAGGAAAAGCTTTCCTCAAAGTGTGCAGCATTTTCTGGAACTAAATGAAGACAACATTCTACTAATACGAGGAAAATAAAAAGAAAAAAAGAAGATGGCAGAATAATTTCTGTAGGGATGGGAGTGTAAATCATTTCTCTATTACGCTGAAAAATGGCAGGATGTTGAATATTTAAATGGATATTAGCATTGGAGTTTCTCACCATAGTGTAATGCAAATTCAGTCAATACATTCAAAATGATGACAACTTTGTGGATTAAAAAAAGTGTAATTTTTGTTACTTATTATGTTTTGGAAAAATAGACAATATCCTGGAACTTGATTATTGCCTTACACTGTTCTACGTAGTTACTAAGGCAATAATAGCTAATAGGGTATTTTTCAAACCAAAACTAAGTGTTTTTAAATGTTCTAGCCGCAGGAAAAATGCTTTATCAGTCTGATTTGTTCTTACAGCAGTATAATACTCAGCAGCAACTTTTCTCCTAACACTGAGCACCATACCAGTGTTTTAAAATCATCACTGCTCTGCAAATGCAACAAATTATACCAGAGAAGGCGTTTTGCTGACACAACCATCCGCAACATAGTTTTACTCGACACAGAACAGTTAGTGCTGCCCTGAACGGTGGTTCTCTCTGCAGAAGCGTGTGTGTGCTGCGTGTGGCTGGCAAGCTGCAGTATACACATACAGTCCAGACCACTTTTAGTTACACTTGACATTTTTTTCACCTTGCACCAGTTCAAAGTCACAATTCATTTTCTGTAAGTGTTCTGAATTATTTTGCTGCAGTGGCTATGAAAAAAAACCAATAAATAAACTATTGAAAGTTCCTCTGACTGTGAATACATAGATGTACCCACAAAGCTCTTTTAATCCATCCTTTCCAAGGATCCTCCGGAAGCAAGATCTTTGTAGACGTGAACCCAGACAGAGAAACTAGCATCAACATGATACCTCTCTGTATATCTGCCATATGGCTTTAGAAAAAGGTAGGAAAAAAGCGTAGACTAAAGTCACTGTGGAAACAACCAGTGTAGTGACAATTTGCCATGCAATGATAGTTCTGCCTTTCAACTGAGTGTTTTCAGCATATGGTATCCAGCAGGGATTTGTACTCATCACTGTCAGCTCCAGCAGTTTCTTGTCCTTCTCACCTTTATCTTAGCTTCTTCCCACACTTGCTTCTCTTATCACCTGTTGTCTTGCTCAGTTCATTTCTCTTCAGTTCAGCCCTACCTCTAGTTCAGCCAGAATTGCCCCACCCCTTCCCAAGCACAAAGCCTGGGAAGCCTGCTGGACATCTTCCGCGATGTGCACCCTTTCCCACCTTGCCGGGCCACAGTCCCTCTGGCCGAGGCCTTGCTCTGCTGCCTCGGCACAATTAGCATACCTGGGCCTTATTTTTGTGGTCCAGAGCCCAGTGCTTACAGCTGTGATCACGAAGCTGTGGCTAGAGGCCTGGTTTCTCTTCCCCTCACAGCGCAGGCCTGAGAACAGCACGGGGCAGCTATGGGAACCCCAGCTCCTCCAGCTGCCTTCCTCCCGCGGCTCGACACACGGCCCTGCCCGGCCACCTCCACACAGCCCCAGCCCCGCGGGAGCGCAGCCCCAGCCTCCGGCGCGCTGACAGCGGCTACGCGCCTGCTGGCTTAGCCGGGCGCGGAGGGCCGCGCTGCCCGCTGTGTCACTCCTCCAGAGGGGCCGCTCCGCGCGCAACCCGCGCCCTGGCGGCTCCCCCGCCGCCCCGCGCGCATGCGCCAGCCCCCGCGCGGTGCCGCAGCGATCCCGCGCGACGAGTGACGGGGGGGATGGGCGTGCGGTGTCTGGGGACAATCTGCGCGTGCGCACACCCGTTACCGCGGGACCGCGCCTGCGCCGGCCGAGCAGCGAGGACCCCCCCCCCCAACGGCTGCGGGTGGTGGGTGCGCATGCGCGGCGCGCTCCGCCCCGCCCCCTCCCGTTTCCCGGCTCGCTCGCCCGCGGGCCTCGCGGAGAAGCGGGGGGAGGGCCGGGGAGGCGCGCGGGGGAGCGCGTGCGCAAGAGGCCGCGAGGGCCCGGCGTGCTCCCGCCGCGCCGCCTCGCGCGCCAATCGGGCGCCGCCCCGCAGCGTCGCGCCGTCGCGGCCCCAGCGCGCCGTGCGTGCGTGCGTGCGTCCGCTCGTGCGTGTGTGCGTGCGTGCGTGCGTGCTTGCGTGCGGCGGCGGCGGCGGCGCAGCGTCCCCTGCCCCGAATGAAAGGGACGGTCCCGGCGAGCGAGCGGCCGTGAGCGACCGGCGGTGACGGGGGGGTGGGGCCGTGCCCGAGCTGCTCCTCTCCCCGGCGCCCCCACCCGCCGCACGGGTGAGTGACTTGAGTGACCGACCGAGTGCCCGCCCGCCTCGTTGCCCGCCCGGCCGCCTCTTTGCCGCGCGCCTGGGGCAGGCGCAGCGCCCCCGGCCCGCAGACCCCGGCCCGCAGACCCCGGCCCGGGGAGGCCGTCCCGCCGCCTTGCCGCCGGCCGCCGCCGGCCCCCGGGCCTCAGCGAGCTGCTCGCCCCCGGGAGGGTCCCGGCACCCGGCGTTGCCTCCTCCGGGGGCGCCCCCCCGCGCCCTTCCCCCCCCCCCCCCCCCCTTCCCCTCCCCGCGCCCACGGCAGCCGCTCGCTCCGCCCGCCTCGGCCCGCTCCCTCCTTCCCCGGAGGATCCGCCCCCCCTTGTCTCGGAGTCTCGTTGCCCCCAAAATTTGCTGAGGAACCGGGGGCGGATCGCCCTCCCTGGGAACTCCGCGCCTGACCGAGCTCCCCTCGGTAGGCCCTCCGTGGGAGAGGGGTCAGGCCCCACCGGTGCGTGTGGCTGGGCCCCTGCGGGGGGGATCGCGGCAGTCCCTCCCCGGAGGGGAGCCGTGCCGTGCCTCGCCTCATCGATCCCCCCTGGGGAGCCGAGTGGTGAAGGTGCCTTTATCGGCTCATCTCCCGCTCCCCGTGGGAGGATGTAAACTTTCCTGAAGATCGGTCTGTGCTGTCTGCCAGATCTTCCTTACCGCGGGCTCTTTTTGTGTAATTTTTAGTTACCTGCTCCATCCTTATTGTTTAGTCTTTCCAGGGTTGGGCCTTCCCCAACCCCTCCTGCCTTTGATCCCCCCCTTGGATTTTTATTTTTTTTTTTATTTTTTCAAGGGAGTTGCATGGATAAGTTCCCATCCTACTTTTTCTAGTGACTGTAGGATGCTGTGTGAACATAACTGTTGGCTAAAGATTTCTGTGGGACTTAAGACTTTGGGTTCTCAACTCCGGACACCTCCAGGATACCTCATTTCTCCCCAACTTCATCCCCCTTCTCTGAAATAATGCCCCCAATAATGGGTGGTTGAAACTAGAAAGCACTTGGGAGTTTCTTGAACAGATAATCTGATCTCTCTAGCGAGTGTGTTGAAAAAAATCAGCGCAGATATTTTCTGTAGCTTTTCCTGGGAGTCCAAACCACTTCAGCAAGTTTGATGAAATTTTACAAAGCTTGCATACTTCTTTTGTAGATTTTTCTTGGGTGTCTGAAATTTTCTTTACAAACAAATATAAATCATGATTTAAAAAAAGAATATATATATATTTTAAATCATACAGGCTGCACAGCAAAACAAAATTCACATGAGAAAGTATAGTGTGTAGGTCGCTGTCCTTTGCTGGAAATAAAAGCGGGGCCTTGACTCCTGTAAACGGGCAGTAGCTCTTGAAACATTCAGGCAATAAATAGCAATTAGAATCCAGGTTACTTTCCGTTCTTTGGTGCTGAACAACGTCTCAGGTACTGAGAGCGCCCTTTGCCTGAGAGTCGTTGAACTTGCACTCTTTTACGTGCAAAAATCTGTCACCTGGAACTCGGTGAAACAGTGTGCAAGCCCTGTGAGTTTGTAAAGCACGGGAGAAAATAAAGGATAAATAAAGGTGCTGTTAGGGGACGCACCGTGCTGAATACCTTAGTGGATGTTAAGAGACATAAATGCATAAGAACCAAAAATTTTTGAGTGAAGAATCACTGAATGAGTTTCTTCTGTGGCTTTATGGTAGATGTAGCGTTTCATATTTTCGACTGAGCCTGTGACAAACGAATCTACAATGTAATGAGATGTGTTTTGTAGTACACGTGTTCCATTTTGATAGAGATAGTGCATAATCTCCTAGTCAGTGATTCCACAGCACGTTGCTTTCTGTGATCCAATCTGTAAGACTTTCTCCGACAAAGCTGACAAGCCAGACCTGTCAAGCAGTGTATTTAAACACTGTTTTATAAGTCTTACACAATAGTTAGCTTTTTAAACATGGAAAACAGAATTATTGAGCTGTTTTTAAGTTGCAGTATTTTTCTTGTTCCAATGAATTGATATTTGGCAGACTGGATCAGTTGCTTTGGGGTGATTTAATTTGAGAAGTGAGAACAGAATATTGAGTGCTAGCGTTCAGAAGCCTGGGTCTGTGGCACAACTGTGTAACGTGGTTCATCTTTTCCAGAAAATGGGTATTTTTAAATGGCCGGGATAAGAAATGCATTTTGGCACAAAGGGAAGTGATCCCGGGGCGGTGGTTTCTAATGATGAGAAAGCAAACATAATCTAGGGAGAGGAATACAGATTAAATGCATCTGAAATATTTCTCATGTTCAGTGTTTTTTCTTCTATAGTCTTTAGAAATGTATAAATGATGTTAATGACTAGTGATGCAGAAAACGAAGGTAAAGAATGCAGAATTGTAAAGAAAACTTTTAGATATCCTTGTGAAATGCTTTCAGAGTAATTTAATCTGATGGTGAAAAGAATGTGAGTTTCCTTTCTGGCGTACCCTGATGCTTTTTGCATTTCAGACAATTTTTCAAGTGTTAAATTATTTGTAATTGAATAAGTATTCCAAGACATCATAATTTAGGGTTTTTGTTTGTTTTTGGTTTCTTGTTATAACACCAACATCCATGCATCATCAGATAAATATTTTTAACTTAACCGTGAGCCTTAAAAAAATCTAATTATGCAAAGTAGTTCAAGAAGTTAGGTTTTGTCAGGTCCCAGTGCTGCTGTGATGTTGTGCCTTCTCGTGTCTGCCAGTGCCCTGGACGGCAGAAAGCTGGGAGAAGATTCTTTATTATCTGATTTCTTGGAAAGTTACTACTCTTATAAATTAAAGATGATGAGAGGCGCTTAATAAATTTTTATCTGTCCTATAAATTATTTGCATTTTCTAAAATATGAATTTGCTTGTTAAGTTGAAGGAGAGATTTTTTTTTTTTACAGCAGTAATTCTTATTCCTGTAAGTCAGTAGAACCTGCGCCTGTGTTCAAGGAAATGATTCTCATCTTCCTTTTCACAACTTCTATCATTGCTACCAAGATATTGATATTATAATCTAAATATAAAACAAAACCAGTAGACCCAAACGAATGTTTGTGTCTGTATATCAAATTATTTATTCCAAAGCAGAATTTTTTCCATTTAAAATTATTTTCTTAATATATTTCTAACCTGTCACTGTGTGATGTATGTCGAGCTATCAGTTGTGACCTGAGAACAAGAAATCTTTGTGGTATTGTTTCCTGCTTGTCTTTTGCAGCCTTTTTCCTGCTTCTAAATATTTTAATTTTTTTTTTTAAGTTAAAAAAAAAAATGATCACACCTCCATTTGAAAATCTGTGTGTCTTTCCTTCAGAAACCCTGCCTTCTTTCTGCTCAGAAGGGATTACAGAATGGTCTTGTTTTGTTTTTTCTTTAGAAGAATACAGTATAGTAATTCTTTTGTGTTTAACACTTCAGGACTCTCTATTGCCACTGCAAAAGGGTGTGACTAGTTTATCCAGATTGGCACATTTTTTGTGCAAATCAGCAAGATCTGAAATCTATGCATTCTTCTTAGGAGTATGCGGCACTGGCTAGTAAACTGCTTTCCACTTAGAAAAGAAAGCAAATGAAGCTGTTGATAAAGCAAAGGCCTTAGATACAGGGCAGACACTTTTTGATGCAGGAGTTTTGTAGTAAACATTGCAAGACAAACAGTTAAAACTCAGTCTGTGGAAATCTGGTGAAACAGAAGAGCGAGACTCTGACAGGGTTGTCTTTTAGCAGTAGTGGATGCTGACAGAAACTTAATGACATTCCTCTGCTTTCGATTAGAAACTAGTGAGTGATATTGGCATTATGAGAGTCTGACAGCGCCGGGAAGGGCAGGTTTGCCTATGCAAATTTCAAAAGAGTGTCATGCATTTTGCCTCGGATCGCTATTGTGCCACGGTCCAGATGTATCCCAACTGCTGTTCCTATGGCTGGATTTAATATTTTTTTTTCCAAAAGAACTGGCAAACTATACGGTGGCTTTTCTTATTCAGATGAGTCTGATGTAGACAAAGGCTGAGGAGGATGCTTTCATTGCAGTGGTGGCCGATTAGGACAGTAAGGCTCAAATCTCTAAAGTAAAAAGCTGTAAGCAAGTCTATTGGAAGAAGATATTTTCTTGCTTGAGAGATGTAAAGCAATGAACACAAAGTACTTCATACTGGGCCAAGCAGCACATAACTCTCCTTAGGTATTTTCACTTCTGAACTTGGAGTGTCTGCCTGATGAGGGGAGTGGAGCCTCAATGTTCTATTTCCAAATTTGTTGCTGATACCATGAAAAGTTTGTGATTCAGGATGAGTTTCATTTTGTCACTTTCCGTAGAGAAGCATAGCATTTCTCATGTGCTTACTGAAACCTAGTTACCCTTCGACTAAATTAACCGTGGGTCTTGACAAAGTTTCCATTGCAGCAGGTTAGTCATAGATCCTTCTGAAACCTTGTTCCTAATGCTGTTTGACTCGCCACGGTGTATCTCTGAAATGCCTAAATTGGTAACCATTTATCTTCTCATCGGCTGCAGGCTCAGCTGCTGTGGTACTCCATGAGCGTTTACACTCAAAACCTGTTCTGGATTCTGTGCTGGACTCTTGGGGTTTTGGGTTTCTTTTTAATTCTTCTGGTTTTGAAGACATTCAGTAGCATGAATTTTGTTGCATGCACAGGTAGTGCATCTTCTACAAATTCCTGTGCTGTGATGAACTGCTATAAGAACAGGATGAAAGGGTTTCAGGAACTTTTTCTCCTAATGATTGCTGTGCTTGTTGTATTTTCCATTTAATTATTCTTTTCCCTGTAAGTTTAATAATATTATACAAAGTTGTATATTAATTTTAAAACTTTTTTTTTTTTTGCCTGAAGAGCTAATTCTGCTTGATAACACAGTTTCATAGAAGGCTGGCAAAATGCTTCCTCTGCTGGGTGTGTGTTTATTTGGATACATTGAAGTAGCCTAAAGATAAAGGGCAGAGAGAGACAGATCACTTTCAAGCAACCTATGTTTGTAGAACTGGAAGTTAAATTGTCTGTTGTTGATGTTAATACACTGATTACACTTTTTTTTTTTCCCTGTAGCATTGAGAGGATTGAAGTGGCATTCTAAGGTCATTTAAAATCATGACAAGCTCAGTTGGACAGAAAAAAGTCTCTTCAAGACAAAGGAAGTGTGGTTTTTGTAGATCTAATAAAGATAATGAATGTGGACAATTATTGATGTCAGAAAACCAGAAGGTGGCAGCACATCACAAATGTATGGTAGGTAACCCGTTGGAAAAAAGAAAGGAAGGTAGTGAGCTGGTAAAAGGCTGCAAGCAAATGAAAAATTCCACCAGCTGTGGCATTGGCACAAATGGTTAATCTCTGTGATTTGAAATTTGTGTGGGTTTCGTGTATATAAATGTTCTGTATCACTGATACCCTTCAAACTTACGACAGTGAGTTTTGTTTTTATAATTTTAGCTGTTCTCATCTGCACTGGTGTCTTCACACACTGATAATGAGAGTCTTGGTGGATTCTCTATTGAAGATATTCAGAAAGAAATAAAGAGAGGCACTAAACTGGTAAGTCTCTAGTTTTGGCTCTTTAGAACAGAAGACAATATTTTCTTACCTTCAGTGAAGTTTATCATGAAGTTGTTCAGTGTATTATACACACATTGTTTTTTTTCTTCTTTAAAAGTGTTACCTTTGTGTGAGCCCTAAGGTAATGGGCAACTTATAGAAGAAGTTGAAGGAAAATTGGTCTCAGATTTACAAACAGAAAACTTCAGCGAATATGATTGTACTTCTCTTGAAATGAAGTTTAAATGGTTGTTAACCAGCTTTTGAAGTGTCTTTAGGAAAGGATGGAAAGTGTATAAAGTAGTTTATTTCAAATGCTCTCATGTAAACATGTTGTTTTAAGAATTGTAGCTTAATCATAGAACTATTAAAAAATAACATTATTTAAGTCCAGAATTATTATTTTTACTGTCACTTTCTTCGTCAATGGCAAATATAGATGACTGTAACAGGTATGCATTTTTTCCAAGCAAATCTGAAAACTCCTTTACAGAAAATGCCCATTTGTCTTAGAATCATAGAGTCATAGAATTGTCAGGGTTGGAAGGGACCTTAAAGATCATCTGGTTCCAAACCCCCTGCCATGGGCAGGGACACCTCCCACTAGAGCAGGTTGCTCAGAGCCCCATCCGGCCTGGGCTTAACAACTTCCAAGGATGGGGCTTCCACCACCTCTCTGGGTAACCTGTTCCAGTCTTTTTGCTGGACTGCATGTGAACAATAGCATTTCCTAAATTTATGTTTCTAATCTAGTAGTTTCTATTTAATATTTTCTGTTAGATTTCAGAAAAAATACCTGGTGAGAGTATTATTGTGCCTTTACCGGTATTTGGGTTTACTCCCAAAATCCAGTTTTAACTACCAAAAGTACTTCTATTGCTTGCTTTTATACTGATTTAATAAAGGATTCCATGAATGTAGATGTCTTTTAAGGTATGTGGGTTCAGTAGTGTCTGGAGCTCTACCAAATTAATGAGAATTGAGCAGCAATGACTTTTAATTCCCAAGAAGCTAATCCACGTTTTATTTATTTTAAAAATTATTATTTATTTAGAACTGCTTGTTTTCCATTTGGAAAAATGAGGGAGGCTTCTAAAAAATATTTTTAACAAATTATAAATTCACTCCTCACATAAAAAAAAATCAGCTTATTTATTTAAAGCACTCATGTATTTATCAGTTTCTGGGCTGCTAAGAGTAGTCTAAAGTATTCTTGTAGAATTAGAAATATATAATAATAGTCTAATATTTCATCAAGTGTTTCCTTTGAGACTTTTCCAATGCAGACAACTTTATTTGCTCTAATTAGCTGGAGCATAAGGAAATAACTGTCCACAAGTCATTCATGTTGTGATTAGGAATTTCCA
Organism: Todiramphus chloris collaris; assembly: GCA_025345505.1. Lineage (NCBI taxonomy): Eukaryota > Metazoa > Chordata > Aves > Coraciiformes > Alcedinidae > Todiramphus > Todiramphus chloris. The sequence continues at coordinate 8,354,035 of JANVCC010000049.1, read as the reverse complement.
AAGAACGTGGTAGTAAATGGAGCTACAGGTCATAAAGAAACTTTTTGATTCTTGGGTCTCTTCAGTGGTTTTTGGAGGTCATTTCTTTTTATGTTGATGGTTTCTGTCTTTCTGCTTCTCAGTCTCTTTTATGTTTCTTCAGTGATGCCACAGCTGGATACAGTCTCAGAGCTCACAGGCTGCACGTATCAGGCACTTTGTTCAGCTTTTTGCAGAAAACCTGGATCTGGTTAACCTAGTAGACTCACAGTCCTGAGATGTTTCCTATTTGGCGAGAATTTACAAGACAGTTTTAGATCTTAACTCAGGTGCCTTATCTCTGCCTGTAGCTGTCAGCAGACTCCAGCTTTGAATCCCTCTCTGGAGGAATCTGCCTTTGGCTTTTATAGGAAGCTTAAAGCTAAATGTTTATAGTTAGCCCAAATAGCCTCTCTAAGGTCTGCTTTCTGTTCTAGCCTCTTTTTTTATGTGGGAACACAGTGAGCAAAACTATCTCAGCGTGGTGCTCTGGGTTAAGTAATTATATTCATAGCTTGGACTAAATTTGTCTACTGGCAGATTTTACACAGTTGCCCCCCTTCAGGAGGTGCTGCACCAAAAACTGAGGCCTGTTGATTACTGAAGTGATAATGACTGAGGTGGAGCCTTTCTGATAGTAACATACTTCTGTCTGAGAAAAGTTTATAGGTTCAGACCTCAATAGGTCAGTAATAAAAATTCACAAAGTCTAAATATTTGGGAGTACAAGACACTGATATCACTGTTATTTCTGTTAGCTGTGCATGGGAGGTTTTTTTTTTAAGGAGCATACCTATTTTGCAGCTTGGCAAACTTCACATACACCTGATATAACTTGGGAATTAATCTGTTGACAATGACCAGTACAGCAGGACTTGTCCCAGTGGAATAAATGCTTTATTACTGTCAGGAAACAGAGACCAGTAAATCAGTATAAAAATTCCTATGGCCTGTTTTGTTCGTACAGATACATCATGGTGTTCATAGAAAGAAAGTTTTCTTTTAGTGATTTCTGGCTTTCAAAATACTGAAGTACTGACTAAAATTGATTGGATGGATATAAATTCAACCTAGGCTTTTATAAAGAGCTTTGATCATCCATTATTATATATTAAACCGTAAGGTATAAAGAATTGATGAGGTAAAATACCCATACACATTAGATAACTGTGGAGCAGTGTATAAGTATAGTATTTCACAGCTTGCAGAGGAGTAAATTTTGATGATCCAAGGCTTTGACGTTTTAACTGTTCACTTTATTAAAATTGAAAGGCAGGATGGTGATACATAACTTTGGTACATTTATTTGGCACATTTGAGACTAACAAGAACTTGACTAAGCTAGTACGGTGGACAGAAAGTATATTCCACAAAGATACCTGTAGGGAGTATCCTATGTTGCATATTTAGGCTTATGGATTTGGAATTAATTTACGTTACCTTTTGGTAATGTGGGTGATGTGCGGGGTACAAACAAAAAGCTCCAGTTGTCTTGGGAGGGGAGATTAATGGGTCATTCTGAGATTCTGGAGCAATATTATGTCATTAAAAAAGAATACAGAGCAAAATACTGTGAGACTGTCAATTCCTTCCTTCCTAATATAATACAAGAAGTGCAGCAAATAATTTAGACACATGGTAATTGGTGTATCCTAAGCAATGATGAGTCTAATATGAAAAGAATTAATTATTGGGAAAGAAGAGTAAAGCAACAGGCTTCAATTTAACCTTTTCTACAATATAAGTATGAAGTATACATTTAGTATAGAAGCATAAATTTAGTGTAATTGAAATACAGTCATTGTATGTAACAAATATTTTACTAAATTCAGTGTTGTGGAAATAACTTAAAAAAAATAACTATAGAAAAAGAGGTAAAGTTAGCTGCTGAGGCCACAGTAAACTTGCAGGTCATCAGTATTTTTGACTGCAAGATTCATTGACAAATGAGTGTTTAGATTTAATTTTTTTTTTCCCCTGCTTTCATAAATTCAGTATTAAACAGGTACAATTCATGCTTTTAACTTTTCCAGAATGGTTAGTACAAGCAGACTGTCCTTGGGAGTGGGCTGTTCAGGTAAATAGCTGCACCACTTTGATCAAACACTTTTCACAAAAGTAAATTGCTTATTTTCTTCACTGGAGCGATGATCAACGTACAGTGGCTGTTGTACAGTTGCATGCTTGCAACAAATTTCTCCTTGATTTTAAAATTAACTGAGAAAAACACTTTAGAGCAGAAAGAGTAGTAACAAGTGCCTAACTCCGTTTATTTTGTCACCAGGAGCAGTAACTGTATTGAGCCAACAGTAACGTGTGCTTTCTTTTTTCTTTACAGATGTGCTCTTTATGCCATTGTCCTGGAGCAACCATTGGCTGTGATGTGAAAACATGTCACAAGACGTATCACTACTACTGTGCTTTGCATGATAAAGCTCAGATAAGAGAGAAACCCTCACAAGGCATTTACATGTAACTATTATTTATTTGTTATATTTAATTTTCTATTTATATTTCACATTCTTTGTTAAAAGACAAAAAAACCCCAAAAACCGACCAACAAAGCAAAACAAAAAAAAAAACCCACTTTGGAATCTAAAAGCAGAACTGTGTCAAAAAAAATTCTAATGATGAATGTGGCATTCAAAATAGTGATGTGTGCTAGAAAAGCAAGATTTGTGTATCGGTGAGTCTTACAAGTGGGAAAAGAATGTACTGGCATTTAAATTTAAAAGATGAGTAAATAATCTGTGAATCGTGACTGACTTGACAGTTTTCAACTACTTTGTTTATAGGATTTTATGTCGAAAACACAAGAAAACTACGCATAACTCTGAAGGTAAAATTATTCAATATAAATTCTTCCCATTGTAGAAAGATATTTGGTTAAATTTAATTTTTCTGGATGATATAAATGTTTTCAGTAAAAATAAGAACTACATTTTTTTTGTTGTTGTTCAGAAACAATGAGTTTGGAAGCCCAGCTGATTTCTGTATTTTCTCTGAAGACTGAGGTGGAGAAAAACCTAAACCATAAATTTTTGGATGCTTGAAAGATTTTATGTTGTCAAAACAAAGTTTGGGTAGAAGTAATGCTTTCCCTTCTGGGAAGAATCTGGCTTATATTTGTCGCTAAATATTCATAATGTTAATATCTAAAATATTTTGTCAGGTTACAGCAGATTATTGCTGATGTTCCTAAAATATCACTATTTTTGTTTTTTTAACTACTGAATAGAGTTTAACTCTTCAAATGAAAAGGACCTAATAGTAAATGAAAAAGCCTTTCTGAGCCATTTCGATACAGCCTTCATAAAAGCTCTGAATCTTTGCAGAGGAGAGCAGTGAAATCCGTGAGGGGTGATATGCCACAAATGTCCACAAATCGTGGTTAAAATTCCAAACTAGTTGTGCTATTGTGCATTTATGCAGATGTTTTTTTCCTTTTCCTTTTTTCTACTGTGTCTGAATTTGGGTAAGCAAACCGTTTTGAGTTTATTTTTTGCATTACTTTCGACTGAAATGTCATCACATTTAACTAATGAGGAGTACCTGACTCTTTGCTGAAGATGCTTCCTAAATTACTTCAGTCTCTTTCTGCCAAATGTATTTTTAAAGTACTCTACTACCTTTTATGCTAGGGGTAGTAGATCTGTTCGTGGTAAGGTTTGGGTGTTATTTCAATGTTCAGAAAGATTTTGAAGGCAGTAGCAAATCCTAAATGAAAACTGTTGGGTTTTTATTGTTGTTTTAAAAATCTATTTAAATAATTATTGCCACGTGCTTCATAGAAAACACTGATTTTGCTGTTGTGAGGTGTAAACAAAAAAAGAGGTATACATGCTCTGAAAAAGAGAGAGGGCCGCATTATCTTGTAGTCTGGTTACTTTGTTTCTTTGTTTTGGCATTTGTTTTGCTGCTTAGCAGAAACAGAGTATGAAAGACATTTGAGTTCAGAAAGAGATGAATCTTCTTAATATTTGACTGATATTTAATCTCTTTAACTGATATTTAAGCATAATCATTGTACTTACTCACAAGTGGCTGGGTGTTTGACATCTGCTGAGAAATGCCTCCGGTTCTTCACAGAGCCCGGTGCCAATGGGTGACTTGTTCTGCTTGGAATTCCTTGCAGGAGCTGAACTTGGGCTTTTCTTTTTAAAAAGAGTTTTGAGAAACCATTATCTCCCATTCTGTGATGTCATCCTCTAACAGCAGATGCTCTAAAATTTGATATGGATATATTTGTCTGAGAGGACATGGGAAACATTGCTAGAGGCATAGTGGCTTTTTTTCTTACATGATGACAATGGGGGCAGTTTATTAAAACATTAAACTAGACTCATCCAGAGAGACTTGACTGAGGGTAGGAGAAGAAGGAATGAACAACATAATTCAGAAAAACTGAGGCAAAAGAATCCAAAAGTATCTTTCTTAGTATTTACTTTTGCAGAATTTTGTTTAAAATATTTAGTTCTGTTATGCTTTATGCTTCTAGAAATATGTCACCATACTTCAGTACTTTGTTTTCTGGTTTTTGTTTAATATTTGACTGAAATTTTACGCAGTTCTCTTTCCCAAAGAATATGTTCTCTTTTTAGTCTATACAGTTCAGGGAACTATATCCACAGAGTATTGCTACTTGGAATTATGGATTTGATAATGCCAAAAGCTGGGGCTCTTTTGTGATAGATATTTAAATCAAAGAAAGTAAAAATGCATATTGCATCCCTCTTATGGAAATGACTTACAGTCTTGTATAGCAGTTGTATTTTGCTACATAGAAAACTAATTACCTTTAGAAGAGAGAAGTATACAGGGTGGGTTTTGATAAGAGGAGACATTAGAAGGTTTGTTTCTTAATATTTAAATACTGAAGTTTGCTCAGTGAAATGGTAGTAGGTGATGTTGGATGGTGAGATTAAGCTTTATGTATGTGTCTTGTGGGTTTATTTCTTGAGGAAAATGTGAGATCCAAGAGGAATTTCAGTGTGGAAGAATGGTGGTGGTGGTGGTGGTGTGTGAAACCAGAAAGGATTCTCAGAGAGGAGTGAACAGACTAGCTAGGGATACTAGATGATAACATTGTGGCCTTTCTGTTTGGGATCCTTTTTTTCCTTCTCCTGTCTTGTTTTTATTTCTTGGATCTGTGAATCCTGGCTCTCGGTAGTGTTTTCATAACAGAATAGTTAAAGCTCATCTGTGGTTATGTCACTCAGTGTAGGTGTACAGAGGCACATTAATTGGAAGCATTGCTGCTGCTCTGGTATGCTGGTGGGTTTTTCCTTGGTCTGTGTAGAACATCTGGAGTTTTATCCTTCGTTCTCTGTACCCAAATTTAATTGTTGCAGTCAAAATATTTTTTACTATGTGACTTAAATTAGCAGATGTCGGAAGAGTTTTCAGGAGTGCTTGGTGCAGTCCAGAACAGGGTTTTTTCTGTAGGTAGTACTACTGCATAATAGAATTTTTTTTTTTTCCTTCCCTTCCCTGGAAAGTAGATGCTTTTGGGGCCATACATATTCAAGTCTTGAGATCTGGCTAATGTACCTTTTGTTAGAAGTTCTGCTTTAAAAAGTGTATCCGTTAACCATTTAATAACCGTTCAAGAACATTTCGTGAGCCTGCATGGAAATGTGGTTGAAGGACCTACGTGGAATTAAAGTTACCCAATTAAAGCCTAATAAAAGAACCTCTTAGATGTTACTTATTGCTGTCATGAAGTTCAAGTGGTGCAAAAATTCATCAGACTAAGTATCTCTCTACTCATAAGACAAAATTAATGAGCCATGTGAGTTCATTTTCTTGTAACTGTCAGGAGTTGCTGAACTACTTTCTCTTTTCTTTGAATACAAAAATACGAAAAATGGCAGAAAATTCTTGTGCTCTTAAATCCCTGATCTGTTTCAGCAGATTGCTGGGTTTGTTTAATTTATCTGCATGGCCTAGCCTTCGGGTGACATAGAATAGGAAAATTGTATTTCTCCTGTGTTCCCTTTGTGTATATATGTTTCAGACAGATTCCTCTGTGATGTGTTCCCCCTAACGGGAAAAAGGAAAGTAAAAGTGAGGTACTCTCTCACTTTCTACTAGCCTGTGGCTGTGAGGTCAACAGATTTGAAGACACCTGCTCAGAGGAGCTGACCAAGTTTCTGAAAGCTTCATGTCTAGGTTTTTGTCTTGCTAGTTACAAATCTAACCAAGTAACCTGACCTGAACTTGAGGTAATAGTTTAATTCATAATTTAGGCAAGCTGTCTTGAGTTTCAGTACCTCATAGGTTCCAGGAATTTCTGCCAGTGCTTTCAAACTATCACAGCTAGCTAATAGTTGGATTACTGGTCAGTTTGATACAATTTCATTTATTCTTTTTGAAGAATAGAGCATTGTTGAACTAAGGTTTTGGAACTGTTTGCTGGAATTTATTCTAAAGCACTGGAAATAATGGTTGAAAAATTTCTCTGCTGGTATCATTCAGTTCCCTGCAGGTAGGGCTGCCCTGGCCCCTGTGTTGGATTTCAGACAAATTCAGCTAAGCGGGAACAGTTTAGTATAAACTAAGATAAAAATGTAATTTCATTCTTCTGTCACATAGCAGTAAAACAAAGAATGATGAGACAGCCGTGTGGCTGTTTGTTGTTAATGTTTACAACGGATGCTTGGGAACTCTGGGGTCAGAAAATAAAGTGTCGATAATTCTTATTGTAGCTGTACTCAAAGCCTCAGGAAATTATGTTTCCACAGTGGAAATAAGGCCATTCCTTGTCTCAGCAGCCTTTTCATGTTATTCTAAAGATCAAACGTGAAGTCTGTGCTTCTCTTACTGCTCGGTAAGTTGAGTCAGGATTAATATTTCTCTGAGACCTACTTAGAGATGCTGCAGTCTCTATCAAACCAACTGCTTTTTCAAAGCACCGTGTAAGCCAGAGGCTGTCAGGAAAACATCTGAAACTTTTTGGCATTATAGTTAGGTAACATCCTGCTTCATCTTTGGACTCTTCAGCCAGTGAGTGTTCGTGGTTGTGCTTTCTGTATCGTGGCTCAGAGCATCAGCCCTCCTAATGCTGTCTGTGTCGCTGCAGTCAGATGGACCAGTTGCCCTAACCTTGCACTTCAGTGGCAGTTCACTCCTTTCTGGTGGGTGGTAACAGATTCTTCCTAGGCTTTGCTAACTCAGCCTTCTTCTCGTCTTTTGAAGAATGCTGCAAATACCTAGGTAGTGTTGCCACAGAACCTGTTGGTGCAGGCAGTGTCAGCAGCGGGTACCGAGGCTGCAGAAGCAGCACGATGGTTTTTCTTATGAGAAAACACACAGCTAGTGGAAAAGGAAAAACAACATAAGATGTGGTCAATAGTCTGTCCTGTCTGAGGAGCTGTTGTGTGGTGTTTACATTCTAATTCTCCTTCCTATCTAGGCAAGACGTTCTTCAAATAGAAATTTGGTCAGCGAACTCAAAAGCTTTATCCTACCAGTTGTCATAAGCTTTCTGATTATGCAGATAAGCTGAGTCTGTTGTCTGTCTTCAGACTTTGCCAATGATTCTTTGAAAAAGTGTTTAGATTGTATGGTCATTAAGGACTGTTTTATTCATTTTCTATGTTAGAATCTGTATTTGTACGTTCTTTGTACTTAATTAAAGAAATAATCTCAAGTGCTTCATAACATAGATACTGTTCAGTCAGAAATATCTTTTGGACAAGTCATTAGTTCCTTGAGGTGCCTGATACTTTCAAAAACATATTAGTGATGGGACAAAAAGGGTAATTTATTTTTTTTCCTCTCCACTCTTACTTTTTCCAGTTAAGTTTCACGTAATTTAAATAAAAAATTTAAATTAGAAAAAAAAAAGGGTAAAAATTATATTCAGCACTTGGTTAATTTTACATCATTTGCTGATAAAAGCTACTATTATTTAATGATTTATTTACCTGATTTTGTATTTTCTTGCAAGGGTTTTCATGCAAATCTCTGATTCTTATTAAGGCTTATACATGCAGTCACAATTTTATTATTGACTACTGGGACAAAAAGGCTTTCTGTTGTTTTTTTGTGGTATTTTGTTTTTGTTTTGTTTATTTTGGGGATTTGTTTGCTTGGTTTTGTTTGGTTGTGTTTATTTGTTGGGGTTTTTTTTGTTGTTGCTGTGGTTTGCTTTGTTTATTTTTTTAATTAAAAATATAATATGTTGCCACTTACGGTTTATTGAGTTTCAGATGTATTTTAAGGGCATCTTCCTTTAACATTTTAAAGTACTTTTTTCTTCTCTGTTATATTCCTTTTCTCTTCTAAAAATCTAATAACGTTGATTTTGTTCTTTGTAATTTTTAGTTTCTCTTTTATCCCAGCTGCACTGTAGAACTTTAAATACAGATGTGTGATTTCAGATTTATGTAACAGCGTGTCTAAGCCACTTGCACAGTCTACGTTTTGGCTTCTTTTCATGTGCAGCCCTACTTGCACATGTGTGTTGTCAGTCAGTTTTGTTTATTGTCTTCCACAGACTTAGCCCCCTTTGCTTCTGGCTCACTTAGTCTATTGTTGAAGGTAATGTAGGAGGTGGATACAGAGAGAAGTACTGCCCTTGATTGTACACATCCTCTTTTTATTTTTTCTTTCACAACCCTTAAATCACTTAATTCTTTTATTACTTTGCTTTAACATAGCTTTTGGACAAGGGTGATTCCGTGTGTATTTCAAGCTGATACAATATAGATCAGTGATATCTCAAGCTCTTGTCTGCCAAGCCTTATTTTAAACAGCAAAGCATCTTGATCCTTTTTTCTTCTAGTCATGATCAAAGGAGAATTTTTAGATTTCTCTCTGAAGCCAAGTCTCCCTGTTAACAGTTTATGTAATACAGCATTTTGCTAGTCTTCTTTTTGTGGTACTTTGTACTGCTTGTGGATTTCTAAAATGCAAATTTGGGGCTGTTGCTGCTCATCTTTTCCCTAATCTGAATCTACAGTTTCACGTTCTTAGGTGCTTTTTAAAATACAGAAAGGTTCCTCTTGGTTTCTCCCCCCACCCCTCCTCCTCAGACCATAGTGCGTATTAAGCGGGTTTTTTCAGATGTAGCATTTAGAGACCTGGGAAGGCAGCTTGTAAGACACCTCCTTTCAAGACTTTTGATAAAGTTATGTTGAGAATATTGTGATGACTTTAAAAATCAATGCAGTAACGGGATACGGGATGGGGGGCAGTTGAAGAATATCTAGAGAATCTCAGGGGATTCAGAGTGTGGGTGATACCCATGATAAAACATCGTCTGGTCAGGGAGCAGTTGAACAACTTTTTGTGTTTTCCTTAGTTCAAGCTGACATGAGAAGTTGGAAACACCCAACCATCAGATGCCAGGGAAACAGGGTAAGCTGGCAGTGGGCTCGAGGGGAGGGATAGGGCACAAACCAACTTGTATATGAAACAGTAAAGACCATCCAAGGCAGGTGTATTTTAAAGATGATTACAGTCTCTTTCTTCCTGCACTGTTACACTAGTTCATAGTGCTGTTAAACATGAGAGAAACTTCACTGTTTTAAAGTATTGGTCTTTCAGATCCATGTGGCAGAGCAGATCCTCGCATCTTGGTAGTGTTAATCTGTAGGTTCATGTCACTTGTAGTAGGAAACCCAAATCTGCAAGGAATTTTATTTTAATGAAGGGGTCGAGTAGCATCTAGATTTCAGTGAACTCCCAGCTGGTTTGGAAGTACTAGTTTTGAGCAGAAAAGGGGTTTAGAGGAAAGCTCTGCAATCTTGATTTTTTTTTTTCTTTTTTTTTCTTTTATCTTACGCTGAAACCATCTTTTAAAATTACAGCGTTTTTACTTTTGAAATCTTCAATATTCTAATAATTGTCAGCTTAAAAACTTATTCAGTAAGGAGGCTGTGACATTTCTCGTAAACGGTTGGTTTTCATAATGTGTGCTTGGTTTTTAGCAAGTATGATTCACTTCCAGTTTTGAAGGTGTGACTGCAGAGAATTCAGCATATGCTTTCATGTTATTTAGAAAATAGGGGTGGACTAAGAGGTGGAAAGCAGTACAGTTGACAGAATTGATAAGGAGCTTTGGAAAAAACAAGGGATGTTGGTGAATGGACTACACTTAGCTTCCTCAAATACAGTAGGAAAATGATTTTGGAAGGAATATTTTTATCTCAGTGATGTTATTTAAGGAGTAATGAATTCAATAGTCAGATTTTTAAGACCTTTTTTTTTCTAGAATAACCATCTGTGATTTCTGTAACCATAAAAGTAGAGACAAAGATGAACAAATTTCTTTTAATAGCTTTGTAGAGAGCTTGTATAATGAGGGATAAGATTACAGAGAATTCTTTTCCTTGAAAAAGGAAGGTTGTAGTAAAATTTGTTATATGCTGTCTGAGAGCTACAATATCTAAATTGCATAATCTTGCATGGGGAATTTAACAAGTAATGATAAATGAAAAATAATGTTGGTAAATTCTGAGAAGAAAATGTAATATGTATTTTTTTCATGAGATCATCCATGTCATCGTGGGGTTTTTTGTTTGTGGTTTGTTGTTGTTTTTTGTTTGGTTTGGTATTTTTTTGTTGTTGGGTTTTTTCAGAGTAAAATAAGTGGTCCTTTTGTCATCTAATTAGAAAAGAGTATTTTGTATATATTGAAGCATAGGAATGTTGTGGTAGATGTGGGTGTATTTTAGCAATAGCTTGCGATATATCTGTGTGTAGCTGAATCTGTCAGTTTAAGCCAAAATAATTTGCACATTTTCATTTGTTTGTTTTCAGTTCCTTGCCTCTTTCTAACCATACAGCAGAGGAAAGCTCTGGGGGATTTACGTTTCAGTATAACCTGTTGTGATGCATTTGGATTAGTTTTCTGTCCTTCCTTAATGAACATGCAAGAAGTGGCAGCTTTCTCAGGTGGTAGCAGACTTGTTAGACTCAGCCTAACGGGATACACTTGTATGCAAGGCCTGAGCCAGTCCTTCAGTTCTCTTCCACTCCAAGCTGATGGCTGTGGAATAGGTTTGAGTCTTTGACTTCAAACTTTTGTACAGTTGGGTCACTGTTAGTTAGGAATGTGAATTGATTTTTATGTGATAACAGGTAAGACAGACAAGTTCTGGCAAAGCAGTACCTAGTCCCAAAGAAAGACCTCCTGTCTGGATGCTGAGACCCTGATATAATGGTGATAAGTGCAATGCTTGAATAATAATAATTCCAGAATATTTAAGTGGCCCATTAATGTCTAAAGTAGACGTTCCAATTCTCCTGATGAGGATTTCCTTCTGTTTGGGGGCTTATACTGATGTTTGTGGTTTGGATTTTGAGAAGCAAGTTCTTCAGCAGTGTGTGTGCATGTTTCTTTAAACAAGTCTGCTGAAATCTCTGCAGTTTGAGCAGGGGTGGGTGTTGCATATTAAAAGAAAACAGATGCTTCTGAGAGCAGCTGATGATCAGAAAAGTTGTCAGTGACTAAACAGAGCTGGTTATTCAGTATCAGGTATCATTTCGCTAGGTCATACTGGAAGCAACGTTAAGTTTGCAGAATTGTCTGTACTAACTGTAGAGCTCTGAGTAATCAAAAGGCCAGTGCTAGAATACTGGGACCCAGTTCTGTGCAGAGTTCAGCTGTGGAGCTGGCATTGTCAAGGGAACTTATCAGCCTGCTTTGGTATGTCTGTGTTAAAAATATGTCGTCTTATATTCTTAATGGTCTATAAATACTTTATTTGGGATCTTGTCAGTGTGGATGGATGATTTTCTATAAACTGGTGGATACTTTTAGCTGTAAATGTCAAAATATACCATAGCTGAAATGAAATTTTATATTTGTTTCATGGAGGCAAAATACATTTCAGTTTTAAAATTTTTATGCTTTTATGATTTTAATGTTAGAGCCAAAATGAGTGATTTTTTTTTTTCTTAAGTCAAAAGGCAGCATAGAAGCACTGGCATAATATCAAGGGCTGTTTGTGTTGTGCATCTTAAAAAAAAAATAAAATTTCACAGTTGAAAACATTTTCTGGTTTCAGTGTAGTCTAAATGGGTCCTGTTTTCAGTGGAGGTGAATGTATGTATCTGACGACACATTTTGGGTCTGAAAGTAGAAGCTGTAAGGAATGCTAAACCTTCTTCATCTGTTCTAAAAATGCAAAGCTATGTGATATATATATATAAAGAAGTAAATAATATTTTCAGGATCTGCAACTGCATGTTTGTAATAAAGGGGAAAAAATGTTGCTGTTTTTATTTCTGACCAAAACACAGAAAATGTGGGTTATTTGTTTATTATCTGTTTTTCGTTTTGGTTTGGTTATTTGGTTTATTTTGTGCTCTTTTTTTGTTTTTTGGTGGTTTTTTTTTGGTTTTTTGGTTTTTTTTGAGAATGGTATTTCATGGTGTTTTCTAACTTCTAAAGCAGATTTAGAAGAAAGTATCAATGAACACGAGTTGGAGCCTTCACCTCCCAAAGGAAAAAGGAGGGGTCGTAAGGGAAAGCCAAGAAAAACAAATTTAAAAGGGCAATCAGAAGACACTAGATCTACGTCCTCACATGGCACAGATGAAATAGAAAGCAGTTCCTATGTAAGCAGTAAATATGCTAAACTTCTTAGAAGACAGAATTGCATATTTCTTCTCTGCAAATATAATTTTTATTAAAATTTGCATTTGTCTGAGCCTCCAGCTGGTGGCCACAGGCTTTTAAAATGACAACCTTATTTGTAACCCAGCAGTATATTTTAGTAAAATGTTTTTCTTTCAGAGAGACAGGTCTCCCCACAGAAGCAGCCCCAGTGATACAAAACCTAAATGTGGATTCTGTCATGCAGGTGAAGAAGAAAATGAAGCTAGAGGAAAGCTTCATATATTTAATGCCAAAAAGGCTGCAGCACACTATAAGTGCATGGTGAGTAACAGTATTGTTGTTAATCAGTCTATTATGTGAATTCTGTCTGAATTGCTGTTTTAAATTTTAATACAGCACCCTCACATGTAATTATGCATGAGTATTGTCTGTGTGCTGATGATCTCTTTAAGCACTGAAGTGTTGCAAAGTGAGCAATTCATTTATTTTCACTGCGGGCAACATGGATAAAAGTTGGCTGTGTTGTAGGAGATGGAATTAGCTCAGGGAGACTCTTTAGCTTGTTAAAAATGCTCCCTTAGCATCTAAATGCATACACAATATAAAAAGGAAAACAGAAAACAGTTTTAACTAAAAGAATCCACTCCAACAATAAAATACATTTACTCCACAGACATTCAGATAAAATCTGGGAAGAATCTGTGAACCTCATTAATTTTCTGAGCAGTGGATTCAGGCTGTGTGACTCGAGTAGAGCAGGACACAGAAGTTCTACAAAACCTGTGCCTTTCAGTGATCACATTTATAGAACTACGAGTCTGGAAAGTATCTGCTAGTTTCAATGAATCTGAGCAGCTAGTGCTATCTTTGCTATAACTCATTCTACAAATGAGGTAGGGCTTTGGGTAGCAAACCTCAGTGGTGCCTGTTGTACCTCAAACTGAATAAATAGTCCAGGCATTCTGTATTAATTATGCATCTTCCTAAACCTAGCCTCACTAAACAGGTCTGGTGTGTGCCAGCAGCCTTGAAGCCTAGAGTATTCTTCACTGCTTTGTGTACCTGAGCTTCATTTTTAGGACAGTTGAAACTGCATATACCAGGGTGAGGACAGCAGGGTTGGTACTGATCTGCTCTCTTGGCAACCCTCAGGGTTTCTCAGGCACGCTGCCATCAGTTGTACCAGGAAGCTGCATTAGAAATATGTCACAGGGAAGGAAATGGAATATTCCTAAAAAGTTCAGTGGTGTAATTGTTCACAGTGCCCATTTATGATTTTGTGTTTTCATCGTGTCGTTATTTCTTGTCTGCTCCTTTGTCTTCTAAAATACATTTCTCCAAGGCAATAAATGTAACTAAAGCAGTCAGGTGGGTATCAGAAGGAATATGCATCCTACTAATTAATCTGGAAGGGATTTTTATTTAGTTTGTTAGTAGAGCACATGCTGTCTGAGATCACAGCAGAGGATGTTCAATACTCAGTTATTCCTGCACATGGAAAAAAAAAAAAATTCTAATCATGTTCACGACTGAAATTATTTTTACTTGCTTGTTTTACAGTTGTTCTCTTCTGGCACTGTCCAGTTAACAACAACTTCAAGGGCAGAGTTTGGTGATTTTGATATCAAAACTGTACTTCAGGAAATCAAGAGAGGAAAAAGAATGGTATGTATCTGCAGAATGGGTTCATGTGTAACTGGTTGTGCTAAGGTGTATATAGCTCTGCCTCCTTTCTTTTCTGAAACAATCTTTCCCATCTGTTTCTAAATAACATTTAAATGTGTTGTTACTTTTGGTAGAGGGGGGAACCACCTTAAAAATTAGTGGTGTTGGGGCATATTTAGGCTTCTTTACGACAGTGTACATAGTAAATCTTTATTAGCCTTCCTGTAGATGTAATAGTAACAGCCTTGGATCTTGTGTTACTTAGAGCACGCTGTGTAAAACTACAAGTAAACACAGCAGATATATTCTTGCAGTGACGTGTTTCCAACTGTTTTGATGTTTTAATATGAAAATGTATTAAGGCCTCAGAGATGGGGATGTTGGTAAAATGTCACACCGTAATTCAGGATGTTTTTAACGTGGTAAGACGTGGGGCGGGGAGACAGGGCGAAGCATGCAAACAACTTCTAACTTTCCTTGAAGAAAAATCATTTAAGATTCTTCATGTGTTAGCATACTAACTTCAGTGGTAATAAAATGATCTTGGAAATGCAGTAATAAGTGCAATCACATAGCCATTTTCACCACAACGGACAGGTAAATTCTAGTGTTCGTATTTTAATAGGATAGTATGATATAGTTTCTGGTTTACAATATCTCTGATTAACTTTTCATTGGAAGGATGATCTGCCAGAGAAATGACTGTGCCAGAATGGTAGCCATAAATATCAGGAACACTAAACTGAAGTCTAAGAGGCAAGAGACTGAAAGGCTGAACAGTGCCATTCTCTTCTTTTCCCTGCACAGAAATGCACACTTTGCAGCCAGCCTGGTGCTACAATTGGGTGTGAAATTAAAGCCTGCATAAAAACATACCATTACCACTGTGGAGTAGAAGACAAAGCTAAATACATTGAGAATATGTCACGAGGAATTTATAAGTAAGGATCTATGTAATTCTTGAATCTGTAATGAAAGCGAAGATATTTCATGGCACTTTTTCTGACTAACTTGACTAGTCAATTATGTTACTAAAAAAAGGGAATATTATTTCATTTTAAATGGTAGTTTTAAGTAATCGTTGACTTTGCAAAACATTTCAGTTGCTCTGCTAACTTAAGATCTCTGTAGTAAGTGTTGCTGTAATATTTGAAATGAGAAAATGAATTTGACATATTTTCCTCCTCAATTAATCTCTTATTTATATTGATAATTTTTGTCATGATTTCTCCATGTTCCCACGTTTTGTAGCTTATTTCCCTGTTGTGTGGCCCCCATAACTTTCAACACTGGCCAAACTGCTGGCGTTTGCCAGTGGCTGGGCTGCAGAGGGGTTGCCAGTGTGGCTGTGCCCACGAGAGGGCATTCTCTGAGCAGTGTAGCGGCAGCTCTTCAAAACCACAACCCATCACGGTTTTGTTGGCGACTCTTCCACCTTGTTTTCTTTCTCAGTTTAACTGATGCTTGCCTGAAAACCATAAATGAATTAAGAGTTAGCAGTTGCCTTGTAGCACACCTCAAAACTGAGGGGAAAGTCTGGTTTTGAGAGATATTTTCAGTACAAGTTCTCACTGTTTGTCTCATTGTGCTAGACTCTATTGTAAAAACCATAGCGGAAATGATGAAAGAGATGAAGAGGATGAAGAAAGAGAAAGTAAAAGCCGTGGCAAATCAGGCACTGACCATAATGACATTCCTCAGCAGCAGCTCAATGGAAACTAGGTATGGAAGTTACTCCTGGCAGATCTGTTACCGAGACTGAAACGCAATATACATTTAATGTAGTTTATTGCAGTGAAGTATTTAAATCTAGTGTATGCAAATAAGTACCTTTTATTGGCATACTGTAGAACAATGGGGAGGATTTGTTGTTGTTTTTTTAAATCCAGCTGACTTTGTAACAGTATAAGAAGGGAGGCCCTCATTTCTATCGCTAAATATAGATGTAATGTCAGAGCTGCTGAATGCTTTTCTGTATGATTTTAAATTTACTATTGTTTTCATCATTTTTTAAACAGGTTCAAGGGACAGAGTTATAGAACTGGGAATGGCTAAGACATCATAACTACTAATTCTTTTAAATTGTTTTCTAAAATCAGAAAAGGGTTAGTAACTTTTTACTACCCAGCTCTGTTAGAAATTTCATTGAACTGCCTGAAACGTTCATGTGTGTGAGCCTTCAGTAAGTGGCAGAGTTTTACATGTCAATATTATGTAGTTTGTAGTCTGCAGTGTCTGGAAAAAAAAAATGAAACACTATATAAATGATATGTAATATGTACAGTGTCAAAAGTTAAGGCAGACATTGAAATGAAGTAAGATCTATATTTCTGGACTGAATAAAAACCTTAAGATTTGGAATGTGTAAGTTGTTTAGTCGATTCATGCAACGAGGGAAGGTCTTAGCTAGTTTAATTAACAACGTGGACAAGTTCATGGTGGCAACAAGCTGGTACTTTGTGAATTTTGCATTTTCTTCATACACAAGTTACGGAGGCTTATACATGGGAAAGCTGCTCTCTGTTTTTGCTTGCAAAGCACACAGTAGAAAAGGACTCAGTGTACACCGAAGCACGCTTGAACATTTCAGGTTGTTCCTGTTGTGATTGCTCATTCCGCCCAGCATTGTTTGCGGGAGATTTACTTGAGCAGCTGTTGGTTCTGAGCTGTGAGCTTTAGAACTCATGCCAAAGGGCTGTAGTTCATTCTTTCCCCAAGGATCCACCTCTCTCTGTGTCCCTGATTTGCAGAGAATGCTTCACTAAGTGTGATTAAAACCTTACTGTACAAATGTTAGGACTCTGCAGCCCTATCTCTTACTTCAGAGAGTTACAACTCTTAACTCATTATGGAATTTAGCCACCATATCTGACGTCCATACCTCAAGTGTTCTGTATTGTGTGGAACACTTCATGTTTTGTCCAGAATATGCATAAAGATCCCATATTCTGTAAGAAGAATGAGGAAACAACCTTTTTTTCTAGATTGGTATTTATTTTTTAATCTTATGACCACTATATGAGAAGCTTTGCTTATCATCCTTATTGTTTTAGTGATTATTTTTTCTCTTTCTGTCAAGTCAACAATCATGTCATGGAATTCTACTTGCTAGAGTTGGATGTTCCTTTAGGGAACAATCAGATGTAGGCTATACCAAACCTAACAACAGATCAGTCGTCTGACCGCTTTCAAAACACCTTGTCATTTCTGATGGCTACTAGCTTCTGCAGTTGGTCTGTTAAAGCACATTCTCAGACATACTTAAATAAAACCAAAAAGCTGAATCTAGTCCACATGTTTGTCTGTTGCTATTGCATCACCTTATTGTTTGTTTAGGCTTTTGACTTGTTTCACTCTGAACTCCCAACAAAACTTCTGGATTTGAAGGAAGGAAACAAGGAAAATACACTGATTTGACTATAAACTGCTACAGTTCTTCTGTGATTGGTATTGCAAAACCAGTTCATTTGTAAGATGAGTTTCTGTAGCATTTTTTACTTGTATTTTTAAAAGATTTAATGTGTTTCATTTGTCTTCTTATGCATTCCCTTAATGTCTTGAGGGACTCAATTACTGTATATTGGAGTTTCTAACATTTTACCTGTTAGAATTCAATCAATTCTGTTTGCTTTCCTGGAGAATAATGCCATTTTGGAAAGAACTATTGCTGTGTACAGAAAATACTCAGTTACTGCTCTAAACATGATGCCATTGATCATTTTTATTTTGTATTTGTAACATTCAAAATTAAAAGCGTGACTTGAATTGCAGTGACAGATCGATTCTTGCAATTGTCTATCAAGGTCTTCTGTTTCTCCTAGAATATGAACATTTTTCAGCCACTCAGAACAGTTCTAGAGTGCAACATCCTTCAATGTTTAAATTACTTCTAGATTTGTGCCTCAGACATGGCCCTCCCATGGAAAAAAGGCACTTTGTTTGCAGCTACTGTATTTTAACTAAGGTTGCATGGGGTAGATCTGCCAGCATACTGACTGTACTCGAGACCAAGCTCTAATTCATATTGTGTCAGTTGCTTAGTATAATATTTAGTCCAATAATTCCTCTGTTATGATATAAATGACCCCATTCCATGCCTCGAAGAACCAGAACAGCACTTTGCCTTTGGGTAGCAGAAAAGTGGCTGGTTTCTCTTCGTGCTGAGGTGGCCTGACTAAACTGTCATTAATTCAGAATCCATGGAAAGAAAGTCAAAAGCAAAAGTCTTTTCTTACGAGCCTCAAATTTTCATGACTGACTTCAACTCATGTATGCTGGGTAAAAGTGCCTTACAATGTAAAAATTGTATTTATATGTTCCCAAGTAGCATCACCTGCTGGGGAGTGATTCTGTCGTGGTGTTAATATTTAGAAGAAATGTACCTCAGCAGTGTATTTACTGTACATCTCTTACGTCCTGAATTGTAGTTTTAAAAAGCATGACAATGTATGATAGTGTACAACATTTACATCATTTTTTAAAGACAAAATACTGCCATTACTGTCTTTTTATGTGTATTTTAGCTTTGAATTTCAGACAGTCTGATTTTTTTTTTATTATTATTATTTTTATTTTTAAATTGGGTAAAGCAATGTAATCTTTGCAAGCATATATTGAAGATTATTCTGGAGCATCTACTGCCTTCCCAGAAATGTTAGACGTAATGAAAGTGCTCTATAGGTGAAATAGGTATGTTCAAATTAGCTAGTTAAATTAATGCAGTCTATTTGTTACTGAGATTTTTTTTTTTAATAGGCACCTTCTGCTTTCATCTCACAATCGGAGAACTCATGAGTTTAACAAAACTTGTCTTATGAAACTGGTTTTATGTTGGGGTTTTTTGGGTTTTTTGGGGGCCTTAGGGCACTTCTTTTTCTCACAAGGGTAGTATGTGCTGTTTAAGATGCCTGGAACCCTTCAAGAAGGGAGGTTTCTCCCCAACTCGCTGTATCTCTATTTTAACAGATCTCCCCAACTCACTGTATCTCTATATTAACAGATCTGCGATTGTGCTATACCAAGAAAGGACTGTACCAAGGAAGGACAGGCATCAGAAGGATATTGTTCAAATAACTTGAGGATACAGCTGGTGTAATGCCAGAGTCTCAAGGCGTGATCAAACCCTATAGCAGTAAGCTGTGCTATCACTCCATTTTAAGGAAGGGTGGAAGGCCGGTTCGATATCAGTATCAGTGCAGCTAGCTAGGATGAAATAGCTTAGGTGATCCAAAGATCTACTCATTCAGCAGGTGTTGATCCAAAGGAGGCTCTGTGATGAGGCTCTAGTAGGAGTTACACCTACGCTCCACAAAGTCTGATTGTTAGGTACAAAGAGCAGTCCTGATGTAGAATGGTATGATTATACTAAATCTGGCCCTAAAATGTAATGTCAAGGAAGAGCGCTTGCTTCTTACTGCTGCCGAAATGAAAAATAACTTCATGCTCAACCAGAGTGAAAGATGAAGAGGTGATAACTTCTCTGGCAGGTGATAATCAGTGCATTCCAAAAATATTAATATGCTGAATCAGATTGACAAGAAAATTAATCCTCATTAGATGAAATTAATCTTAAAAGAACTGAAAGCACATTATAGCAAATAGCAGCTCTTCTTCCGTGTCACCAGAAGCGGATTCCACTGTATTAGTGATGGAGGTTAAAAACCAGAACCAGCTCTTGACTTATATACTTGTTGAAGCAGTTTCTATATATGCATATGTATGCACATTCATTAATCAGCAGTGACATCTCAGCCCTTAAAGAATCCTGGAGAACTGTTGCTTGTCAAAAAGCACTCAGGTTAGGCTAACATTTGCAGCTTTTGCTCTAGCATACATTTACATTAGGTGTAAAGACAAGGAATGTATGAAAGAGGGTAAATGCATTCCTATCTACAATGTTATGTATATTTTGTTCCTGTTATATTGGCTTTACTTCCAAAGTTGTAGTTTGCAGTATTAGTTTCTTTTTATTGGTATCCTTGCATATATATATTCAATAAATGAGTTATCAATTTCATATGTGCATATCTGTCCTTTTTCTGAAAGTGTAACTTTTAAAACTGTCATTTTAATTCATAAATGCAGTATTTTGTATTGAGGTTACAGGCCCATGAAAATTTTACCAGGAGAGCAGTGAGAAAGCCTACTTATGGTCTGCCACTTACTCAGTGGTAACTCTGCACACTTGTGCAGTGGGTAATAACGTGAACTGACTGACTCACTGAAGGTTCCTGTTCTCACCTTTCAAGAACTCTTCTTTCTTTCTTTTTCAAGAGTGAACTAATTTAGACTGAAGATACCAATGGAAGGCAGAATGTTGTATAGTTACACTGTAGAAGAGCATCTACATCCAGGATGCACTTTAGAACCATATAAGTGTGGTGTAAGAGATTAACAGAAAAAACAGATCACTGGGGCAATGCTGGATTCATCTAAATAGGTGACCTCCTAGAGTGAGACAGCAGGACCTTTCAGCATCTTTAAAATGAGGAGGAAGGGGACTATTGGCCCATGGGTGAAGATTTTGGTTTTGAAAAGCAACTAAGTGATCTTATGTCATCCCCGTAACCAAGGAGTCAATTTGATCAGCGTAACAGGTATTTACTGTGACCTGAGAAAGTCATATCCCCAGTCAGCAGAGACTTACGTGTCAAGAAAAATAATTGTCATGCATCAGCTTCAAAAAAGAAGTTGCTACATGATCAGGTCTTGCTGATGAAGTGTAATTATTGATACTGTGATTCCCCATCCATCTTTGCAAAGGTTTCCTAAAGAGGTTAATTTAACACTTTTATTATCAAAGTTGATATTGGGAGTAGTTTCACCACATAGCTTTTGATGCCACGGAAATAATTACTAGATGCACGTTTATTTGCTCTATGGTTTTTGTGTTTTAATTCAGGCAGCTGGGATCTTTGAAGGAAGTGCAGGGTTATTTTGAGGAGCCTTCTCTATTTCATGGATGTGACTTTGCTCTGGTAATAGGTGGTCACTGAAATCTTGGGGCAATGGAGGAGGGACCCATAGACGCAGGAGCAAAACACTTTCATTGTCCTCACATGCGAGGTTAGGGCAGAGTAGTGAATACTTCAAGGGCTCTCGTATCCTTACTTAGACAAGCTCTCCTGATTCTGCCATATGGCAGAGATAGCAGCGCAAGCATGACGACAGTAGTTACCATCGTGCCTGGATCAGACACCCAATATGGCAAATTACTTTCAAGCATTAGAGACAAAGGGGGATGCTGTAAGTGGTGAAGGCTCAGCTTGTCTCTCTGCTTCCACCCGTCTGTTCAGAACTCAGGATCAACCGGAAAACTAATGGAAAGGGAAACTCTCCGTGAACTTCTAAAAGAAAGAAAGATCAAACTGAGTCAAACTAATGTTGCTCCTCCTACACCAAGGTAACACACTTCTTGAACAGAGGAGAAGCAGTGGGCACAGCTTTCTTTAAGTGATCTTTAACAACCTCCCCTAAGAACGTAGGGGAATGTGGTCTGCCACCAATTTGAAGGTGTGGCTGTTTGTGTGTGATGAAGCACTGGAACGGGCTGCTCAGAGAGAATGTGGAGTCTCCTCCTCTGGAGAGATTCCAAACCTGCCTGGATGCAACCCTGTGTAGATGATCTCTAGAAGTCCCTTCCAACCCCAGTGATCCTGTGATTATAAAAATCCATTTGGAAAACCCTGCTCAGAGTAATTATTAATCACTCACAGTCAGACTGCAAGGATGTGTTGAGTGAGATTCTCCACAGTTCTGCTCTGATTTGATGTTATTTGTATTTTCATTAACAGTTTACATTATGTACGCTGATTACGTTGTAGGGAGCACCAGACTTGACCTAACTACTGAGTAGAAGACAATTACAATTCAAAATGAACTTGATAAATTCAAAAGAATTCAAATGCGATGCAGTAAATCCAGCAGTGGATTTGACAAATGTGTGTCTGTACACTACAACAGAAGCAACGATCAGCTGAACAAATGCAGGATGGGATGGGACAGGCTGCTGGTGTAGCAGTTGTACAGAAGAATTCTCCTGGGGTTCTAGCCAGCCACCAGCTGAACGTGATTCATCCTCTTCCTGGGGAAAAAAATATAAAAGTTGTTGTGGAATGTACAAACAGGAATGTGGTCTGTAAGGTCTGTAAGGTGAGTGATGTGGTCCTTCTTCCTCATGTGGAAGTAGAAAGCCTTTCTTGGAACATGGTATCCAGCTGTAGGCATTACACCTCATGGAAAATGTGGCACAGCTGGAGATGACCAGAGAAGCAAGGAGAGGGATGACAGTGTGGAAGACTGGGCTTGTTTCAAGGTGATGGGAGAGATGTGTTTTCAAAGTGGTAAGAGGTAGCTGCAAAGAAGGAGGAAATGCACACTTCCCCTTGCTACTGCAGGTAGGAGAAGAAAAATAGATTGCAGTGCAGCAGGAGACATTTAGCTTCGACATCAGACAGGGCAGTTGGCCTTGACAGCAGGAAGAGTTAACCTTTCCTAGGCAGGTTGTGGGTTCTCTGGAATTTGAGATTCTAAAGAAGTCAGGGGCATTTATGGGGCTGGTGTGAACGTGGGTGCTGGAGACCAGGCTGACTGAAGTGCCTCCCAGCTTACATTTCTTACGCTGCCCGCTTGCAGAAGGCCTTAGTATGGAAACCTGAGGGAGTTGGAGAACCACTGTTCTGGAGCACAACGCTGCACTGGCAGAGCTCCTGCATTTCCTTTTGCATCTTTTAAAATAGCACTTGTGGCAACAATAACATCTGTGGGGACACTGGCATACTCCAGTGGAGTAGCCCATGCCTGCAGAGTTAGTACGAACTTGCCAGCACCACCCAGCATAAGGCACTCTCCACTCTGGTTCAATTTTGGGGAGTACTTCAGCACTCCAACTTTTTGAGTCAACGTGTCCCACACTTGACTCTACATTCCTCTTGTGTAAGAATAAGCAAAGTGGCAGCACTACTTCGTACGAACGTGTGTGGGATTAGGGCACACAACTCCTTGATGCTGCTTCATTGTGTGTATGTGCACCGGCATGCTACAGGTTGGAGAGACTGATCCCTTACCCAATTATTGTGGCAGGATTCTTAAACCTTTATCTAATTTTTGCTGGAGATGGTTTCTTCCTTTGTTTAAAGTGAGTTTTCTGCTTTTATTTTTCCTAAACCTACATTCTAGCTGAGAAGACAGCAAGTAGGGCTGGTGCTGCCCCTCTTGCTATTCCCTGAATAGCTGTGCAGGTTGCTCGGCACGCGTGCAAGACCCTGTTTCACTCTGCTGGCCAAGAAAAAGTAATCCATGTTCCTGTGCAAAAGCTCCCGTCAAGCTCCTGCCTGCCAGTGGAGGGCATTACTGAGGCTTGGGGCAGGGAGAGGGAAAAACTCACTCCCTAACTGTGTGCTAAAAATAAGCTTCTGCTGTGCAAACAGCTTTGCTGTGAACTTCCTTCTGGCGTGCAGCCATGCAGCTGCCTTAGGGTTTTAAGCCTAGATACCTCTCCAAAACAAGAAGTCACTGAAGTTAAACACAATCAGCAACACTTTCAATCTTATTACTCCCTGCTGTGTTGTATCAGATTCAGCTTCTTCCAGAGTGCAGGTAGCTTACTCGGGATCTAAGTTTAATTTTTTTTTCACTTAAATCATGGTTAAGCCTAGTGCTGGCAATCCCTGAAATCTGCCAAGTTCAAAGCAGGGAGGAGGCCTTTAATCTAAAACTGAAATACTCAGGTGCCACGTCCAAAAAGTGCTTTCTTGCAGAATAAGAACTGCAGTAGCTGCCTGCTAAAGGTTTTTAAACTCTCCAAACTGCTGCTAACTAAACATCCTTAAATCCTCATGTGATGATAGGAAATTGGAAAGTCAGTTCCTTAAATGAGACTAGTTTAAAAAGAATAGACACAAAACTCTCTGGGGAGCTGGGTGGAATGACAGAAGTGATTCATTCAGACCTCAAAGCTTATGAGTTATTTGGTTTTGCCATATTTTCCAGCAATTTTTTACCTACTTACTGGTGCCCGCGTTTTGCCCTAAAATAAATCGTGTCGCGTTCTTCTGTACATTTTGCCTATGAAGAGTGATTTTTCAATTTCAAGCTTCCTCATTCTTTGTTTCAATAGTTGTTTAGACATAACAGATTTACATTTTCCTTTATCGTGATTTCTCATTTGTAGCAAGAATATTTTCCAAGACAGAAATAAATCTCTGGATCATTTTCAGCTATTTCACAGGAATCACTGAAAACACAGTAATTTTGCATAGCTGTTTTGTCCCCTCTCAATTTTGTATTGTCAAATACTCAGCTTTTATTTGAACCCGCTGTATCCAATTATCTGATTTGTGCAGCAATTAAACTGAGGATCAGTGTCATTGTACTTCACATTCTTTTTAAACTCTCATCAATACCAGGACTACACTAGTCTGTAAGTCTGTAATTTAAGATGTGCTTGGCAGAGGTTCAAAGAGACAGGAGCTCTAGCCTGTCTCACTTCCCCTTGGAAAGCCTTTCTGATGCTGCTGAACAATATTTACACCAGAAGGCAACTGGATTTTGGAAAACTTTTCCAGGCTCTGAAGACAGCAAGCAACCTGAGACTTGGATAAGCCTTGGTGAATTTAAGAACTCTTGATGCTATCACTGTAAAACTTGCACCAGCCCATCAGATATCAGAGATTTACAATTTGAGGAGCGGATTTCAATTAATAGATAAAATTAAGAGCAGAGGTTTGGCAAAAAAAAAGTTATTTGAAGCAAATTTCTCTTATTGCCATCTCTGTTGAGGACTTCATGATATATTTGTGCAATTCGAGGTACAGGTGCTCTGTTCTGCAATTAACTGAGCATACTGTTTGCTAAATAGCATCCGTTTCTGAAGCCAGATAGGTTCAAAAACCATCATGCTTACTTCTTTTTCTGGGACTTTCAGCTTTCTAGCTGTCTGGAGAGAGGGCTCAGATGAGGTCCTGTTTTCTCTGTCCCAGAAATTTCTGAAGGGGCTTTCCACTGGGTCAAGCAGGACTGCGGGTGGGTGACAGACAGCGCACAGAAATTCTAGCTCCCTGCTGCCTGGTCATTTATCATGAGACCCTGTAAGTTCATTTTAAATGCAAATTAAAAGCACTCTTCAACTGAACTGTCTGACTCTGTTTTCACCAGACATCTCATCTGGTCTTGTACCCTTAACCCAAATCCCGATTCAGGGCCTGGTGTTACTCCTAGAACAGCATTTCATATTTGAGGATCTGAATGACAATTTTGCCAGCTAAGACCATACAACTGAAGAGGCCTTGCAAAGGAGAGGGGAGTCCTGAAGTGCAATCTCTCCCAGCCTGGCATGTACTTCTCGTCTCCACTTCCCTTGTAATCTGCCCAGAGAAGATTTCTGACATACTTGAATGGCTGCCACCATCTGCACGGGGGGCAGGGGCCTTGGCATGTGAGCTCTGCCACCTGATGCCTCATCTGCATTGAGACAGTGCCAGCTGGATCTGCGAGCCTCACACAACACAGCCTTCCATCAGCCAGTTATCTGATCGGGTTGCTGCCTTGTGGTCTCTCACTGGTGTTGCTCGTTCTTCTCCCCTGTTGCTGAAACAGCCTTGCACCTCCTCTTGCCTTCTCTCAAGTTTCTGTCCTCATGCAACAGACTGAGTGCCATGCTGGTGTCAACAGGTTCCAGACTTTAATTTCTTAAATTTTTTTTTCAAACAATCCTTGCATCTGGCTCACCTGTGTAGCTGTACAGACACCTCTTCTGAGACTTCTGAGCCAGCTATAGCCTTCTGTAGTTTTTAGAAATGCTTCCTGGTGTTTGCACACAAGTCCTGCCTCAGGTGCCTGGTGAAAGCAGATGAACCTGTTCCTTCCTCAGAAAGCAGCCAAGCAAGGGGGGAGGACCCCATGTCTCTCCCTCAATCCCCCTTCCCTGGTGGGAGGACCTCCAGCCAGCACCAACTGCCTTCATTAGGAGTCATCCAGCCTTCCCTCAGACTTCAGTTGAAGGTACTATGGTATAAACGAGCTTCTGGTGCAGGTATCCTGGGCTGACGTCGCACTGCAGGGCTCCCCTGGTTTCTTGCTAGCATGCTTTCATCTAAACACTGACTGAAAAAATGGAGGCTTTGTTAACTAAGTTGTTGGCTAAAATAAGCTGCTCAATTTAGCAAGAGCGCTTCCCACGCACAGCCCATCTCCCAGAAGTCCTTTTATGCCTGTGTAGTCCTAGGAGTTGGCTGCAGTTGCGTTTCGCAGCGTGGACATCTGTCCACTCCTGTGCTCCTGAGACCATTCCATTTTGAGAAAGCCAGCAGAGCAATGTGGCTGCCATCAGGCACGTTTATTCGGGTGGGGTTTGCGCTGAAGTGTGTCGGACTGATGCTTCTGGGTCACCCAGGTATCTTGTTGATGCAAGTGCTGCTGAATGAGGGGATCAGTTGCTGGCCCAGGGAAACCTACCTCTCACTAATGCTTGCTGCACAGTGAAGGAAGGAATCTGATTTTCACAACCGGTCCTGGCCCTGCTCTTTGTTCTGATTTGGTTTTGCAGGGGATTGCCAGGGACCTTAAGTGACTTCTTCAGCGTGAGAAGGGTAATGCGTGCAGGCAAAGGAGACGGGTGGGAGGAGTGAAAGGAGGTCAGCCTGGACTTACAGCGTCCTTCGCACGGGGTTTTTGGTGCCGTGTGACAGTGTCCGATAAAGGCGGGGGGTTCCCCTCGAGCGGCGGCAGGGATGCTGCACACACTTCCAGCACATGGTTACCGTAGCAGCTAAGGGCTGCTCTGCAGCAAGCACAGAGCTGTTGTCATGTTAAAAAAAAAACCCCACTGTTTTTTTGGACCTTTCACTGTGTCAAAAGTCACCAATTCCATCAGGCCACACTGTTCAGTAAGTCAAGCTGAGCTTGAAAAATATCTGTTTCAAAAGAACCCAACCAACAGATCCCCTCCTGGTAGTTAATACTGCTCAGATTTCAACCTTTGTGTCAGGATGGGTTCAAACAAAGCCAATGTCCTCTGAGCAGGTCTCCTGATTTCAGGTGTGCCTTCCTCCCCCAACCAAGCCACTTCTCCCAGCCCTCCCATGCCTGGGGAACAAGTCCCCTGGAGAGCAGGAGGAGGAGCAAGCCCAGACCACGTTGCTCTGTGGGGGGAATTTGGGCACCCCCTGTGCTTGGTGACAGCAGGAGGGTTTGGGCTACTCAAAGGCTTACTTCCAAGGATACTTCCAAGGGTACTTCCAAGGATATAAGGCCCCACCGCATGAAGTTGTTCTTCAGATCTGGCAGCACTGAGCACATGCCAGCTGCTCTGCTTCAGTGACCAGATCTGCCTTCGCTTGTTTTCTGCCATTTTATGATAATCCTTGTTTGAATTTCTGCAGGCCCTTAGGCTAGCTGGACCTTGGCAGCACCCTGGCACTCAGTAAATCCCGCCAGGCAGGACTTTGGTGTGTCTTTAGGAATGTGTAGTGCCAAGCTCCAGCCTCTCCACTGTGTTGTGACAGATGCCACCGCGTGTCTGGTCCTGCCGAACCAGGACCACTGGGATAATTCATAATGGACACTTGCAAACAAAAGCTGATTAAATACCATAAACACCAGCCCAAAGAGCAGCGTCTGCAGCAATCCAGGTCAGCGCTTCGGAGGGTAGTTGACATTTTGTGATAAGCCAGCACTGGGTGTTCTGTAGTAATTATGGAATTCTTGTGCTAGTGACCATTCCTTGCACTCCTGAACTAAGAGCACAATGTCTAATTTCTCCAAGCCCCTGCCTAGAGTGTGAAAACCTTTTTCCCACAAAGGCTGACAGAGGCAAAGATGTACATGAAAAATGAAGCTACCTACAGCTCCAGAGGAGTGCATCAGGTCAGAAGTTTTGCTTATTTTCATTTTGATAAGTAAATTCTCATTTATTAGCTGAGTAGGGAGAGGAAATCTTGGTAAACTCTCATCATCCAGAAGTCCCAGTCTTGAAATGAGTAAGTAAATAGACAGCACTTTCCAAAATCCATGGAGACTGTCACCACTTGGGTGACTAATTTCTGCAAAAGTAAACAAGATGGAAAGCAGGAATAACATGATTAAAAAAGGTGTTGTGCAACTAACACCATCTATTCCCTGTGTCTTTGGAAGGGTGTGTCTCTTGCTGAATGTTGTTTTGGTACATCTGGCTTCCCCTTCCATTGGAAACATTAGGCTAGAAAAATAATTTTATGCTGTTTAAACTACTAGTCAGAGTGGAGGGATTTGTCTGTAGCCATGATGAAGATGGAATGTTTGTAGGCTAAATTTGTACTTCAGTGATGTTTTATATGTCATCTATTTTTTTTATTTTCACCTTGATTAAAAATGTTTTTGCTCATCTCAGGACTGGGTTAACATGCCTTGAATTCCCTATTTTTTCCCACTCTGCACAGACTGATTCCTGGTCATGAGGGAGTCCCACTGGTCTCAGTTGTTAATGTGCTGAAAACTCATTATGCTCTTTGCTCTTTGGTTTTTCAGGAGGCTTGTCTTATAAAAAAAACACCAGATAAATTCTGCTAATTCCCTGTAAGTCACCCAGCAGCAATGGCAAAGCTGGAGGGAAAAATGGAGGGATTGGTGACTGGGTGATCTGCAGAGCTGACTCTGAACACGCTATTCCAAGTCTTTCCAAATGACGAACATTCCCATTTTTACCCCCACGTGTCCCATCACTGGGGCCATGTGGTTACCAAGCAAGGTTTCTAAAAGTCTGTTAAAGTTCCATAAAACTGCTGCTCACACAGGCCATGGTTCATTGGGCCCGAGGCTGAGATATGCCTGACTGGCAATAGAGGACAAAATAATTATGAGATCAGGAATTTACTCAGAGACAAAACATATTTATTAAATTATTTTGCCTTCTGAAAAGCTGCGCATACCAGAGAAATCAGAACATTGGCTCTCCCGCCTAATGCATCATCTGGCCAGAAAATGTGCGGCTCCCAGATACCTCTGAACCCTTCCTTTCACCCTGCCCTGCAAACCTCAGTGGCCCCTGTACCAGCAGGAACAAAGTGGTCATCTACTAAATCTGTTGCTGATCTCAGCTAACCGACTTCCTGTATTATCAGCAAATATTTCTGCTGTTGTAAATCTGTTCTTCCCTCCATAACAGGGTGCCAGCAGGACCAGGAATGCTGTGGATCTAGGAATGTGCTGGTTGGCAGGAGGAACAAAGAAATTGCTCACCCAGAAGGGCAAAACAGGACTAATGCTTTTGTCCGCTGGGGAGAAATGGCACCAAAGTCAAGCCAACAACTTTTGCACGCAATCAGAAAGGTGCCGTTTGCTGCTTCTTTTAAAGGCAGACACTGATATCGGTCATGAACGAGAAGTGTCTTCAGTAACGAAAATAAATTCAGCTCCTGAAGGACTTCTGCGTTTGCACAGTCTCTTGACAGATAATGCCCACTGTCCAGTAGTGTCAGGCTCTCCCTGAACTTGATGGGGCAGCTGCTGTTCTTCCCAGCCTTCTGGAACCAGGCCAGCTATGACATGTTCCTGATAGCTGCAGGGTGTATTTCATTCTGCTGCTCTAGGCAATTTGATAAAGGCTCCTTCCTCCCACTCCAGAGTTAACCCGCCCAAACTGTAGCTGAACACCTAGTTGCAACAGTACTGCATTTGCTAGGGATTGTGGCTATTAGCTCAGTTAAAATTTGTTTGAATTGGTTGTTTCACAGAAAGGAACACTTCAATTAATTTTGGCTAATAATGCTAGAAGTATATCAGGAGTTGATTGCTACTGCTCTTTATGAATAAAATTAATTTTAAGAATCATTATCCTTTTCATGACACCCAGTATTTCTACATAGCATGAAATAAATCTTGGTTTCCACCCCTCAAGAGAGAAGGGGAATGTCTTCAGCTGATATGTAACTGTTGACCATAATAAAGCACAGATATCCATTTGCACCATTCTATTGTCCTTAACTCCAGTCCTACAGGAAAAGTTGTCAATATGGTTTGATTTGGTTTTTTTCCCATTTGAGACCACTGGATCTATCCAGGCATTTCCATTTTTTTTGGTCTTCAAAATCATATTTTTCCTTCAGACAACAGCATCTGGAAGCACAGTTCAGCCTTGTCTTACATCAAATGGAAAGTGTATCTTCTATCTACCCCCTGCGTGGAGATGACAGGCACCCCTCTTCACTTGTGTGTGGGCAAGTGGCACCTGTTGCTTTCTTTCCCTAGTGACAAAGGACAGTTATCACCAACCGAGGCCTGCTTTTAAATCAGTTCCCTCCTCTGTCAGACGTGGAGCAGCATCTGTAGAGGGGTCCCTGCACCGTGTCACAGCAACGCTCGGTTGCTGGCTGTGACCACACTAACACTGCAAAGGAAAGCAGAGGAGAGAAATCCATAATACATTATTCAGTCAAGCACCCAGGGACCTGACCCCTGCAAGCAACCAACTGGAGCCCTGAAGCATGAGATTTGGTTATCACAATTGTCCCGACACAAAGCTGTCAGTGTTGTTAGTGTGTCAAGGTCAAGGCAGGCAACCCTGCCCTGCCCGAGGCCCTGAGGACTGGTGGTGCCCCAACACCCCAGGTACCCACGTGTGTTTGCTGGCCTGATGGGTATTTAGGTGTATTTTCCCCCACACCTCCAGCTGCCTGTACCCAGAGGCTGTATTTTCCTAGCTTGGGGAGAATGAAGCTCCACCAAATCCTGTGATTCACAGGTAGACTTGATGTGATGCAGATAGTCCCTTTTCTTTTCCCCTTCAAAGTGCACAGAGCCATGGTGGAGGCCAGGCCAGGCCAGGCCTTCCTGGGTGATGGAGAGGAGCCTGGGCAACATCCAGCAGATGTGTTCCTGCCCTGTGTATGGGACGTCTGCCTGTGAAGCCTCTCCAAGGATGTGAACACCCGAGGGAAGAGCGTCCCCCGGCCTTTGCTTTGGAAAGACAGCCATAGCAGCCCCTGCTCGCTCCTAGGGACAGGCGTCATCTGCCCAGGGAGACGCGAGGGGACAAGGGACATCCCCATGGGGATGTCCATCAGCTCTGACGACTCGGGGATGAGTGACAGCCCGGGGGACACCTGCAGCCCTGCGGGGACGGGGACGGCCCTAGCGAGGGAAGGCCGCCCGCGATGGCGCAGGGACGGCCCCGGCCGGGAGAGGAGACCCGCGCCGGGCGGACAGCGCTCCGTACCTCCGGCGCAGCGGTGCCGCCAGGGCTGAGGGCGGCTCTTCGCGCCTGCGGGAAAACGGCTGCCGGCAGCGCCGTCCCGTCCCATCCCATCCCATCCCACCCCACCGCCGTCCTTCTCCCCGTCCGCAGCCCCCGCGCCGGGCCGCTGCAGGCCCCTGGCCGCCGGGCAGGGCGGCGGCGCCGCGGCCATGTTGAGGGCGGGGAGCGCGGAGGGCGCGGAGGCGGCGCCGGGGCCGCTGCGGGGCGCGGCGCCTCCCCG
>JANVCC010000049.1:8282650-8317334 GCA_025345505.1 Todiramphus chloris collaris | reverse complement strand
CCCCGCTCCTCAGCGCCCGCCGCCCGCCGCCGCCGCTCCTCCTCGCCGCCCGCAGCCGCCGCCGGCGGGCCGCCCCGCTCCGCTCCATGGCGACCCCCAGCCCCTGCATCGTGGTGAGTGCGGCCCCCGGCGCCGCCGCGGCCTCCCCCCGCGGGGAAGCCTGCCCGCTGCCGCCGCGCCGGGCAGGGGGCTGCCGGGCGCCTGAGGGGGTGTCTCCCGCCCTGTCGCCGCCGGCGGAGGGGAAGGGGTTCCCGCCCGCCCCTGGCAATCCGGTGATCCGCGAGGGAGCGGGGCGGGCCGCGGGGCGTCCCTCAGCGGCGGGGGCCGCCGCCCCGCAGAGTCACCTTGAGGGGAGCCCCGGCCTCGCGGCGCCGGGCCCGGGTTCCCTCCCCTGCCCCCCGGCCCGGGCGCTTTCCCGTCCCCCGAGCCGTGCCGGGGCCGCCGTGCTCTCTCCCGCCGCCGGGCAGCGCGGGGGGCCGGCGAGATGGTTCGCGGTCGCGGGTGGCGTCTCCGGCGGATTTAAAGCCGGCGGATGGCGCGGAGAGCCGGAGTTGCCGCCTCAGAAATGAAGGAGAAACAACTTCCCACCCGATAGGCGCCCGGCGCGGCACAACTTCCTATTCCTGTTGCTTTCCGCAGCGTGCCGCGGCGGCACCGGCAGCGCGCCGTGAGTCGCTCCAGTGTCTTAAGTGTTTTTCCGAGGCAGAGCGTTTGAGGATATCGGGGGTTGTTTGTTTTTTGCGGTGTTGGTTTATGTTTTTGTTTTCTCATCGTTGCCGTATCTGGTAAGGCTCTAACATGCTCATTAACGTTTATTTTTTTATCACGCCAGTGCCGGGTGCTCTCGAAAACCATGTGGTGCCTCCTTCATGGCCGAGAGCCGTGCCGGCAGTGAGGTTGTGACCCGAAATCCCTGCAGTCAATAGCAAACCTCATAAAATCTCTGTCTGAGAAGGGCCCGTTCCCTACCAGATGCAGAAAAGAAGCTTCAGTGTGGACACACCAGATACAACTGAACTATAGGAAAATAGCAGGTGTTTTGGGAGGGACCTGTTTTAAAATAGCATCCCGCTCTGGTTTGTGGGCACCCTGATCTGGGACTGCATGCCTGAGCCGGCTGCATGGGTCTCTCATACAGGGTCTGGTTTGGATGGAAGGGAGAAATACTCATTAGGGGTTGCACAGCAAAAAAACAACAGTTGGCTGATCACAGGCCAGGTAAGTGATTCCCTGGGCACTGAAATAAGATTGCATCCTGCGAGGGCAGCGATAGCCAAAATGGATAGGTAAAATGCCTGCCCTGGTGAACTGTCAGTAATAAGCTTTGATTTTTCCCTCTGAAATTCTTAACTTGATTTTACATGTCACAGCATTCAGCTGCATCATCAGGGAGTGAGTGAAGTAATTAAAAAACACGCTGTCGCTTTCAAGTTGCGGCGGGGCTAAGGTTCAGGAAGGCTGGAGCGACAGCGCGCCCTGAACCTCAGCAGTGTTTGGTATAATTATATACATATGCTAATCCCTTGTCCTAATTAGTATCCACTTGCTACCATTGCAGGCTGTTTCGTACAGGGAGTTTGCCCGTGTGGAACAGGTTGCTGAAGTAGGGCTTTCATTCCAGCTTGTGGAAGATCTTGAACCTCCGTGTTGTTGCGGATGGTGGTCTGAGAAGGCTTGCTTCATAGCAGCGTAGCTTGCCATGCTCCTGTAGCTGTTTTGTCCTGTCCTGGAAACCAGCTCGTGTGTTTTGTTGTGATTTGGTGTTGTGGGGCTTTGGAAGATGTCCGTGTCAAAATCTCTGCTTGCTCAATTGCAAATGCAGGTGTTGCATTACACTAGGAAAATCAAAGGTGTTAAAAAACACCTTGAGTATTTTTCTAGTGGGATAAAGCGATTTGTTGAGGTGTAGTAGCCTCATTTTCCCACTCTCCAACACAGGAAAATGTTGTTAGGGCTCAATTTCTTCCCCACGTTTTATTGTGCAACATCTCGTGGTATTTCAGGTAACTCTTGTAAACTGTAGGTTCTCTCTGATTACTCTTTACAATGTGTTCGGTGTGACTAATGTTTTCATAGAAAGGGAAAGGAAGGTGATCCTGATGGTAATGGGTTTGATAGTTCACTGAGTAAAGCAAAGGATTTGCAGTTTCTCACCACAGATTTTCTATGAGGCTTTGTAGAAATCTCACCTTATTTCCTTTTCAGATTGGCGATGATGAACAAGGTTACGACCTGGACTTGTTCTGCATACCTAAACATTATGCAGATGATTTGGAAAAAGTCTATATTCCTCATGGGCTCATCATGGACAGGTTTGTTTGACTTCGGACAGTGCACTGCTCCGGCTGATTCCATGACGCTGGAATAAACAGTCTTCCAGTGATAGTTTTGCTGCCTGGTGACTGTCTAAATAGATTACATTTAATTAGAGACTAAAAATTACAAGTGATAATTAACTTTTTCTTGTTTGGCTTCTAAGAGTTTGTACATTTGCAGTTATTGTTTGGAAATGTATCATAATTCTCAAGTGAAATTTTGTGATACGTAACAGTCTACAACTTTCTTTCCAGTGTTTCTTTGACGTTATACCATCTTAAAACCTAATTAGAAGATGTTATTTGTTGTACATGTGAAAGCAATTATAATCTCTTGGAATTTCCTTAGGCTATTAATACAAGTAAATTATTAGTCACATCATCTTAGACTTCCAGGTGTTTGTACGGTAGCTGAATAATATCCAGCTCTCTTCTCCCTTCTGGGAAAGACATTATCCTCTGCAAATATCAACTGTCGCTTCTGTGGTTGCTGAAATCCGTGATGTGCTGGGGAAGTTTTATCTCGTGTGTGA
The DNA here is from genome assembly GCA_025345505.1 of Todiramphus chloris collaris. NCBI lineage: Eukaryota > Metazoa > Chordata > Aves > Coraciiformes > Alcedinidae > Todiramphus > Todiramphus chloris. Next base: position 8,314,486 of record JANVCC010000049.1, on the reverse strand, counting down.
CCAGAAATGAGTTCATAAGCCTGTTAGGCATTTTTGTTTTACTTTGTGTTTGATAGTTGTTAATTCCTTTGAAGAAAATGAATGACAAAATCAGTGAAGCAATTGTTGGGAGACACAGAGTCATTTAAGAGTGGTGCTGGCTGGGTCTTCCTGGAGATCTTGTGAACAGGAATGCATCTAGATTTTGCATGGTCCCGTTTGATGAGATAGTTAAAAAAAATACTTATAGAAATGTCTATTATAGTGTAAAAAAAATTTGCATTGGAAGTCCATATAGAGGAAAAAATTGGACAAAGTACATGTCAATGAAGTAATTGATGTGAAGTTTATAGCAGCAGGCTTTCTCTGCGAGACCTGCTGTCAGCTGGCACACAATAAATACATACCATGCTCTCTCTAAAATAAATTACCAGATAAATTTAGAAACAATAATTGCAGAAAAACAGTGCAGTGTTCTCTTGCTCTGCTTTGCTGGTATTGTATTTTGCAGTTAGGACAAATTTCTGGCATTCTAGCTTGGCAAGTAAATGTAAACTCTTTTTACTTTACAATTGGAGAATTTTCTTGCTTCTCAACAAGGGCTATTGCCTTTTTGGTAGTGTTAGCTTACATTGCTCTGCGTGTGGAAGCTGAACCTATTTCAGAAGGAGAAAACACACCTTCGTGTCTCATAGCTGACAGTGAAAAAACTTCAGGGTGTTAAGTTTGCTTTGGCTGAGCGTGAGGTATGAAAACAAAGGCACTTGGCAGCGCTACCGTTGGATTAACCTTGAAAAGCAAAACTTTGTTGACCAATAACATGTAAAAGTGAGTGAAGTGGTAGGCAAATATTTCTGAGCAAAATGTGTTTCCAAGTTTGATGCGTGGGTTTGCTGCTATTAGCAGTGTAAAATGCTGCTGCTATAGTAAGCAGACGAAATGTGTGACAACAGCTAACTCTTTCTTGGTTTTGTATAGGACGGAGAGACTGGCACGAGAAATCATGAAGGGCATGGGAGGACACCACATTGTAGCACTCTGTGTACTCAAGGGTGGCTATAAATTTTTTGCCGATTTATTAGACTACATCAAAGCACTGAACAGAAACAGTGACAAATCAATCCCCATGACTGTCGACTTCATTAGGTTGAAGAGTTATTGTGTAAGTATCTCTGCAGTACTGTCAAATTTTTATGTAGATTTGACTAACTTTGGATTATTAACAGAGGGGATATAATATTGTTACTGCCTGAATGTGCTAATATTAAACAAATAAGTAGGGGAATTAAGGGTCACAAACTAATTTACTCTTTCTCTACCTTATTATGTAATCTGTTTTCTTTTAGACTTTGGTATCTGTGCAGCCCAGCAGAAGCCTTATGCAGAGCAAAGAGACCCTTTCTATGTCCTTTACTTGTTACTTTACCCACTACTCCATCTCTAAAGCTGTGCCTCTAGAATATTACAAAGAGTTTTCCTGAAACTGTGGTTATAAAAATCTAATTCTATGTGGATTAGACATCATTCATTGGACAGGAAGACTTGAAAGCTGCAAAAACGGTTATACCCAAGTTTCCTATTCATTTTTAGTTTGACTCAACCAATGAGCAACATCATTTGTATCTGGCCTCAAGGAAATACTAGATTCATGAACCTGGATTTATGATTAATGGCCACTGAATGTGGCACAGCCTTTTTAAGATGAGGCATAGGTTGCCTTGGGTTTACATTGTTGGAAAATAGATTTTATTTTCATCCTGAACACAAGGATTTAACTTCGTAGGGGAATTGAACACTCTGTAACGTGAGGTAACGTGCAAGTTTTATAGAAGAAAGCACAAGGTTGTGTTGTGCAGGTCGAAGGCAGAAGCAGATGTACGTTAGTGTTGTGTGCTTCCTGACTTACCTACAACCTAGTCTCGTGTTCTCAGGATGGTATTTGTGATTTGTTCCATAAGACCATGTGTAGCATGGAAATAATTACATTTTGTAGTTTCACTTTAGAGTGTTTGAATAAACTCTTCTGTAAGGTTATGCTGTTAGTTCTGTCTCAGCAACTTTGCATTCAAGTCAGCAGTGTAGGCTGCTTGTCATGGTTGTAGGCGAGTGCCTATGCCAATACAAAACCAGAGAGGTTACTAAATTGGAAAGTCAGCCTCAGCCTTGATTTTGTTGAACTGTGAAACCAGAGGTGGAGTTACTTGCAAACTTAGTTTGGACAGTCAAAGAACTTCATAAATTCATGATTGCTGTTGAGGATCTGTTAACATTTCGTGGCGAAGCCCAGAACTGTGTGGGGCTTCAGTTAAGTCTTTTTTGCAGGACAAGCAGCCTTGGGTGCCTCGAGGTGTACACGCTGCTGGCTGTCCAGGGGTTACCTGGAAACCACGTTCTCGGTCGCTGAATGTGAGGCAGTAATTTAGCTGTGCTTTTTAATGAGAAGTCAAGTCTGGGCAGAAAGGTTTGTGCCAGTCTTCAGCTGTCTCTCACAAGGCACTGTCTGCTTGTGCACTGTGTTTACATCACTGGGTGAGAGCTGTTGTGACACCCTTTCCTTCTACTCCCCCTGAAAGAGTCAGGCTCCAGCAGCCTGTCCACATAACCACTAAGCTACAACATGCCCATATATTCTGCCTGTAAAAGCCACAACAGAAAGCTGAATGTCTATTGCAGGATAATATGCTAAAGAATAGGAAATGATGACTCCCACCTTTTTTTTTGGTGAGGAAATTGTGTCTCTCCTGCTTTCTTCAAGGGAGGCTTGCAATGGTTTATTTGACTTGTTCAAAAAACCCATAAAGACTACACCCTTTCACTCTCTTCACTTTCTGACTAACTTGGAAAAAACTATTGGAGAAATGGTTTGAAACACCTAAAAAATTCTCTGTTTTTTTAGTCTGCCTTATGAAATGCATATTTTCTTTGCTGATACTGGTGTGTTAGGTGTGCTATGGTTCTTTTGGTTCTTTACTACAGCTGCTTTTGTTTATTTCTCCCCAGAACGACAGTGCCTTGATATTAATAGCCAAGTGAGCAGCAAAATAAGTTTCATGGAAATTCAAAGGCTGTTTTTGTAGTAAAAATGAGTAGATGAAGAGAAAAGCAGAGAAATTTAGACAGAAAGCTGTCTAAGCAGAATGTTTTCCTTGAGGTGTTGGCTTCAGGGTTTTTGGTGTTGTCAGCCAATTCTATAAAAGAATGTTTTCTTGTTCTAGATGAGTGAGGAGCTCCTGTTACCCGATGCCTCCACTACAGTATTTACGAGCATTTTATTTCTGTGGACTCCTAGGTTGTTATTAATATCCAGACTTACATCCTTAAGATTGCATAACTTGATAGACTGGATAAGATTGTCCCAACATAGAATCATAGAATGCGTTGGGTTGGAAGGGACCTCTAAAGGTCATCTTAGTCCAACCCCCCTCCAGTGAGCAGTGACATCTGCAACTAGAGCAGGTTGTTCAGAGCCTCATCAAGCTTGACCTTGAATGTCTCCAGGGATGGGGCCTCCACCACCTCCCTGGGCAACCTCTTCCAGTGTTCCACCACCCTCATAGTAAAGAACTTCTTCCTAACAGCCAATCTAAATCTACCCGTGTCTAGGTGAAAACCATTGCCCCTCATTTTATCACTACATGCCCTTGTAAACTGTCCCTCCCCAGCTTTCCTGCAGGCCCCCTTCGGGTACTGGAAGCCGCTATAAGGTCTCCTTGGAGCCTTTTCTTCTCCAGGCTGAACAACCCCAACTCCCTCCCAACTCCATCAGCCTGTTCTCACAGGGGAGGTGCTCCAGCCCTCTGATCATTTTTGTGGCCCTCCTCTGGACCTGCTCCATCAGGTCCTTGTCCCTCCTGTGTTGAGGGCTCCAGAGCTGGACACAGTACTCCAGGTGAGGTCTCACCAGAGCAGAGTGGCAGAATCACCTCTCTTGATCTGCTGGCCACGCTTCTTTTGGTGCAGCCCAGGATGTGATTGGCTTTTTGGGCTGCAAGTGCATCTCGAGTACTGTGTTCAGTTTTGGGCCCCTCACTAGAAGGACACTGAGGTACTAGGGTGTGTCCAAAGAAGGGCAGCAAAGCTAGTGAAGGCTCTGGAGCACACGTCTTATGAGGAGTGGCTGAGAGAGTTGGGGTTGTTTGGCTTGTAGAAAAGGAGACTTGGGGAGACCTTCTCACTCTCTACAACTACCTGAAGGAAATTGTAGTGAGGTGGGGGTTGGTCTGTTCTCCCAAGTAACAACTGATAGAATAAGAGGAAATGGCCTTAAGTTGTACCAAGGGAAGTTTATATTAGTTTATATACAGAGATAGATATAGATATATTTGCCCATTCAGTAAAGAAATTCTATCAGGCACTGGAACAGCTTCTCCAGGGAAGATGATCTTAAAGGTCTTTTCCAATCTGGGAAATTCTGTGATTCTACACATTGTTGGCTCATGTCCAGCTTCTTGTCCACCAGCACCTCCCAGTCCTTTTCCACAGGGCTGCCTCCTTTCACCTCATCTCCCAGCCTGTATTGATAGTGAGGATTGTTCTGACCCAGGTGCAGGACCCTGTACTTAAGTCTTGTTGAACCGCATGAGGTTTGCCTGGGTTCACTTCTCCAGGCTTGTCCAGGTCCCTCTGGATGACATCCTGGCCCTCTGGTATATTGACCACACCACTCAGCTTCGTACCATCTGCAAACTTGTTGATGGTGCACTCGATCCCACTGTCTGTATCATTGATGAAGATATTAAACAGTACTGGTCCCAGTATGGACCCCTGAGGGATACCACTTGTCACCGATCTCCATCTGGACCTCAAGCCATTGACCACTACTCTCTGAATGCAACCATCCAGCCAATTCCTTATCCAGTCCCCCCCCAAATCCATACCTCTCCACCTTGGCGAGGAGGATGTTGTGGAGGACGGTGTCACAGGCCTTGCAGAAGTCTAGGTAGATGACATCCATGTGTGTAACAGATTGACCCGAGTCTTCCAGCAGCAACCATGTCAGCTAAATCTTCTCTCTAAGTTTTTACCTGTGCTTTACTAGATGGAGCAATCTGCATTTAGTGATGTGAAAACCATCACAAACTGGAATGGACAGGTGGAAGTGGAGCTGGCTCTCTTGCCACTGTCTTTGGATGTGATTACTAGATCAAGCTGCCTGCCTTTACAGACTGGATAAAGGATGTTAAAAATACCCTGGTCGCATGAACAAAGCAGCTGAACTTGTGTAATGGTTCTAAAATTGATGTAATTAGGTTCTATTCTTGTTTCCAACTGATCATTTAATATTTACAAGTGTATGGGGTTTTGTTGTTGTTGCAGTGTGGAGTTCATACTGTTCTGCACCCAAAAATAATTCTCTAAGAATACTGACAAGATCAAGCTGTGATTAAACTTTGCTCATAACTCCAGCTTTCCGCGTCCTTACAGCTGAATTTTAATGATCTGGCAAGCTGTGAAGAAATGGAAAGACAGTGTTTGTGAACGGACCCAGGTCTCGGTATTCTTGACAAGCAGTTTATTTTGTTCATGCTACGAGAAGAACGACTTTTCACCAGTCTCCTGCATTTAAACTTGGAAAAGAGCAAACAGTCCTTATGTAGTCATGAAGGGCAGCCAAAAGACAATGGATGTGTTGTACTGTCACTTGGGAAAGAGGGATTGTCAGCGGAGCGCGTGGTAAACTCTGGTTAGGCTGGTCATGGCCATATTCTGAAAGCTCTCTTAACCAAGCCATGTAGCAAATATTGTAAGGAACTTCAAATGCCTTTCTAAAAGGTGATCTTGGAGTCACTTGAGTCAGGAGTTACAATATCATAAAGCATTATTGTTTCCCAGCAGTGACAACAGGGAAGCCATGAAAACAGATCTAAACAGTAAAATTCTTACGTGTTAAACCAAAGCATTAAAGTCTTAGCAGTACTGAAATCAGAAACAATGCTCCAAAAGATAATTAAAACATTGTTTAATAATTAAGCAGTTTTTTTCCAGTGGAAATCTGGTTACAACCAGTGTCAGAAATTGTTTCACTGGGGTTTTTTATGCTTTAATTGCTCAGAAACTCAGTACCTGCATAGGAATGCAGATTTATATGCCAACGAAGATGGGTGTTTTGCATCAAAAATGGTAGCAATTCCTGTGCTTTTTGGTGGGAAGGAGCAGGAAAGGTTCTGTAGGTTAGATTGTTTTTTTCTGGCCATCATACTTTAATATGCATAATACAAAGGTTGACAGTAACCTACGTTTTTGCAGCGTGCTTGTTTGAGTACAGTGTGTTGCTTTGTGGCCAAACAGATCATCAGAATCAGCAGCCTGATCTTACACAGATACTGAGGGGTACAGAATCAGGAATCGGAATCAGGAATCGGAATCAGGAGCCTGATCTTACACATATACTGAGGGGTACAGTTTGTCATCTGTGCACAAAACTTTGATGGAACAAATGCCTGTAATATTTTTCTCCATTGCTGTTTTGTAAAGAATGTTTTGTTTTTTACATCCTTCCATGGAAAGAGGATGAAATCCCTATTAGGGTAGGGATAAATAAGAGAGAATCCTGTAACATAGACAAGGGAAAACTTAAAGGAGATGTCATTTATGATAATTTTAAGATAGGGTGAACACAGGAAATGTCCTTTAGCTTTATGAATACAGTGCTTAACTCAATCACATTTTTGTGGTTGACCAAGCCAGTATCTCAGGCATCCAGTAGCAGTGTGTTTGTCTGCTGGGTCATGCAGCAGCCATTGTGGACATCTTTGGGTTTGGACTTAACACCGTGATGTGGGTGCTGTTCAGGTTGGTTATTGTTGGCACTGTTACAGAAGCACCAAAACAAGACTATTTATCAAAAATGAATGTTCCTTATAGTAATGAAATGTGGCACTTCAGTGTCATTTCAGAGCAATATAACTCTAATGTTTTCTTTAAAACATGTGGGGTGAAACTGAAAACATACTTTTTCTAATAATTTATTAGTGGCTTTTTAAATGTTATGTCATAGGAATCTTAAAAGTATCTGTTAGTCTTACCATCTGCTTTTACAAACCTAGAGCTGCCAGCCCTTCTTTATCCTAGACTGCTGACACCACTCTCCAAAGGATTTTAATATGTTTTCTCTTTACTATCATCCCACTGTTACTTATTGTGCACTTGGTGTGTGTCTCTCTAAAGAATCTGTTTCCCCTTTGTTGTGATAATATTTTTAGGTTTTGCCTACAATTTCTAGCACCAATATCTGTCTTCCTGTGGCTGTAAAAGCAGGAAGCTGCTCGTGGCTGTCTCTCTGTGCCCTTGTAGTCCCCTCTCTATTGCATCTGTCGTTTTTGGGGTTTGAGAAGGAGCTGCTGTTGTGCTGCATGTCTACAAAGTTGTGCAGCACACTTGGGCTTCAAGGTGCAGCAGCAAAATAATAGCATTTTTCTGAAACGAAGATGTGCGTTAAGGAGCTGGGAGAACTGGACTGACCTTCAACTGAAATGATCACATTGTAGGGTAGTGTTGTTATCTGTAAGTAGTACAAGAGTAAGCATATCACGTCTCGTGTGAACTGAGAGATTTTGTCAGGGTTTGTAGTCAGCTGAGTGACTTTAAACTGCAAAGATCTGTGAAGAACTAGCAGCTGTTTTTAACTTTCTTATATAATGTTTCATTTATGTTTGTATCACAGTTCAGTTTTACTAAAGCAAAATGCTGTGTTGTAGTGATGATGTACCTATGTTGCTGTGCAGTCACTATAAGAATCGATCTGATCTGTTACCAGTGTTTGTTGAAAACTAGGCAAACAAGCTACAAAAACAGCCAGAAAGGCTTATATTTATAAATATTAATCTGTGCCTTATTTGCTGGCTGTTCTTGTTATTGTTATGATTGCTTATTCTTATTCAGAGAGTAAGACTTTCTAAAGCATTAAAGTTTAAAATGTAAATTACCAGCTCTATAGCAGCATGCAGCTTGGAAACTGAAGCGCTTTTTGACTTATTTCCATATCTGTAGGGAATGCACAGCAAATCGTATATTTTTAGATCCATATATATATATAATGGTCACGGATGAGAGGTGTTGCCTGCATTTATGCAGATCTGCCAGTCTTTAATCTGAGATGCTATCTTTGAATTTGATCACTTGGAGTTTCACAGAATCACTCAGGTTGGAAAAGACCCTTGGGATCATCATGTCCAACCATTAGCCCTACTCTACAAGTTCACCCCTAGACCATTTCTTAGTTAATAGAGAGATGCTGTTGGTGCCGTGTTCCTGAAAGCGTTAACATTCGCTGGTTACATAGTTTGCAGTTTTGATATTTACTGGACAAAGGAAAAAAAAAAAGAAATCATTTGAATTCTCGTAATGCTAATGCTTACCTTCCTCTTCCTTAGAATGATCAGTCAACTGGAGATATAAAAGTCATTGGTGGAGATGACCTCTCAACCTTGACCGGAAAGGTATGGCTCTGTCTACGTTTAAAAACAAAACCACTACACAATACCTGCATGGTTTTAAGGCTCTTCTTTTAGTGTATGAAGATTATAGGCTTTTAAAAATGAACACTGAAATTTCATTTAAATATTTGCCACTGGGTACTAGGATAGTGGGTAATCCCCACCAAAGCTGTCAGTTTAGTCTGAACTCAACAAAAAACCCCACACATTTACTCTCTTATATCAGCAGAGTTTTAGGAGAGTTGTTTTCCTGCCCTGCCTGAGAAGAATAATCTTGTGGGGATTGTTGTCTACAAAGTATCTTTAAAAGAGAGCGGTGTTATTTATTTGCTGTGTCGGTGTTTCACTGAAGTAGCGGTGGGAATCCATACTGTTGACATGTGTGATGTGCAGCCCAGGGTAGGAACAGAGCTTCCTGTTACAGGCAGTGACGAGAGAAGGAAATGGGAGAATGCAAATTGGGAATCTGCTCATCTCCAGGGGCTCTGTGGAGATCATTGAGCCAGATGTCTGGGGTTAAAGCATCAGTGCTTCCTTCTCTGTCAGAACACATTACTTTCCCCTTCTCTTTAGCCGTGGGATCTTTAAGGCATGTATGTCACAGTTCAACATAAGGGATGTAGGTATGACAGAGTCGTACGTGTCCCTGTAGAGTGACACTCTTTACTTTAGGAGAATACGAATTGTGTAGACCCTGTTTTGATCTCTTTTGCATATATCTACAATTCCCAAAGTCTAAATAATTTAAACACCACTTTGTACTCAGCATGAGATGTTGAGGAGAATCTCATTGCCAGCAAAGTGTTATTAGAGCATCAGAAATGCTAACTACGTAGAATTCACTACGTAGTGGTGGTACAATGGTGGTACAAATATTTAACTGCAGTGAAAATTAATAACTTATGGAGATTAATATGTAAATTAAAAAATGGCACATTCTCTAGATATTAATGGACTTCTCTTTTCTTTTTTTTCCCTTTACTTTTTTTTTCTTCCAGAATGTTTTGATCGTAGAAGTAAGTATTATGTTTCCCTTTGAAGTTCTGATGTGTGACTGGTAAAAGAGTTCTTTTAGAAGTTGTTCTTAAGCTAGAAAACCTACAGTTTCTGATTTCAGGACTTCCAGCTTTTGATTCCAGGCCTGAACTTTGCAAGTAGGCTCTAAATTTTAAGTGATCTGTATTTTGATTTCTCAAATTGCATTCACCCGTTAAATTTAACAAGGAAAATATCCATGTAAAATTGTTTGCATTTCCTTTCAGTTTTCTGGGATTCTGTCAATTCTAAAATGTCGTCTTTTTTTTTTTTTAATTAAAAAGAAATAGTCTGAACAAAGTTAAGTTATTAAGCATATTATTGTTCTAGGTTTAGAACAGCAAGCTAGGAAATGAAACTCCAGGGTTAGAAAGAGGTTCCTAGTAGGAATACCTTAAAATATGTGAAACACAGATCTAAGCCCAATGTCCCTGTGGAATTTGTTTAGAGATTTTTGCAATTGCTAAATCCCCATTCCTCTTCTTGTCATGGTTCTTTAGATGACACCACAGACAGTACACCTCCTTTTGATTTCCCAGTAGGTACTGTTGCTTCTTGCTTTCATACCTCTTTCTTGATGGGGAGTGTTGTTTGTGTTCAGTAAGTATCTCTTTGACAAAGGATGTTCTTGAGTAAGATTGCCAGTTTCAGGATAGGGAAGCAGCAGCAGTAGACAGGAAAAATGGATGTGCAATCTGATAATGTCTTAAGGCTGCAAATAATGGAAAGGGCTTGTTTGTAAGCAAAGAAACAGCTATGGCAACTGGTTCAGCAGCCAAAGGGAAGGATGTTTCCTCTCATAAAAAGTGTTTTTTATGGGTGGGGCTTTTTGTTTGTTTTGTTTTTTAATTTGAGAAGGTTGTACTATTCCACAGGAAGCACGTTCAGTTCCAAAACTCCTACCAAAATAGTATGTATACAGCAGTCATCTGTGTGACCAGTGGCATCCTTTGAAGTATATTTTACTTCAGATAGGCAGATGTGTTTAATTACCTATCTGCTCCATTTCAGATGAATGTATGTCTTTAAAGTCCCGGACAGCTAACTAGGTTAGTTTCTCATTTGTTTAGTGAATCATTTGACTTGTCTTATGTGCTGTCAAATATGAACCCTTCTACTAATCACCATTTTAGCCATCAAACAATAAAAATGCACGTTTATTGTAGGTTCAATGACTTGTGCATTAGAGCACTAGGTGATAGGCTCTGTATTTAATTCAGAGTATGGAAGTAACTACTTCCATTTATTCACTAACTTTTATTTTTATTTATATGCCTCTATGTCTGTAACTTTTCTTGAGTTTATAACCGTGATTGAAATCATGAAGTGTTAAAGATGCTAGTGCTGATGGGTGAGCTTTTTGTTTGATTTTTATTTTAATTGGGAGTCATGGGAAAATAAGCTGAAACCAGGACATTGCTGCTTCTGTGTCATCTACCTCCTTCACTTCAAATAGGCTTGATTTCAGGCCAGGGTAAGGACTGCCCCTCTAAAGATAGTATTATTGTTTCAGTCCAAACGAGGAGTCCATTTCTGATGCTTTTGCTGTAAGCCATATGTTTTTCTGCTTATGTGTGCAGTGGATGGGATTAAAATGCTGTGTCAAAACTCAGTGTGCTCGAGTATAGGTTTTAGAACTACACACAGATATTCCCATGCAATTCGTCAGCTGTTTCTTGGTTCTGTAATGTAGATTACACTCCTTTTTTCCTTCAATTGCAATAATGGGTTGTTCTGCCTATATGCCTGTTTTCCCTTCTTACTTTTCTTTCTGTTGTGTACATCTGTCTCTGTAACAGAGCTCAATGGCCAGACTAATGCTACTCTTACCATGTTCAAGTTAAACATTGTTTGTCTAATAGCTGCAAGGAGCACAAGCCATAAAATCTCCAAAAGGAGCCAAGAAAGTCAAGAGTTCAGTAACTGCTTTCAAAGTCATAGTTATCCACAGCAATTAAGAACTGCTGTTAATGTGCTAAGCATAGCTGTGTAAGCACACCATGGTGTTATGTCACCTGCATTTGATTGCAAAGAGCATTTTCACAAACTTTTAGGCTATTGCAGATGAGCAATTTCTGTGGTAGAAACATGAAAATGCTACTCTGGTATGTTCAGTAACCTTTCTTACATGAGGTTGTTTTTGTATTTGTTTTTTTTTTTCAGGATATAATTGATACTGGTAAAACAATGAAAACATTGCTGTCTCTACTTAAGCAATACAATCCAAAGATGGTGAAAGTAGCCAGGTAAATTTTTAATGATGATTATTTGGGGTGCATTTTGCCTTGAGAATGACACACTGTTTAAAAAACAAGGGGAAAAAAAAGTGTAGAATACATTTCATTGAAAGAGAAGGTGGAGGGAGCATTTCTGTAGGAGTCGTAGGAGTTGTACCTCCATTGCAACCCGCTGGTGTTTAGTATTTGTTTAAACTCCAGAAATACTTTTGCTTATTATGAGAACATGCATTCAGCAGAAACACTTCTTTCTAATCTTATTGCTGGAAGAATTTCTGTGCTTCAGAAGGGGATCACTTGTGCAAGCCTGGTGCGTGTCTTGCCTTATGACATTATGGTAAGATTTGTGGGATTTTACTACTGAAGCCAAGTTAGGTTTAGAAGTATAGGGAAGGATTTAAATCTTTTGGGTTTAAAAAAAATAAAATAAAATTACCCTCTCAAGTTGGTAGAGGTATTTTCTACAGAAATTTTGTTCATAAATGTAGACTTTTACTAGAGAAGGTGATAAAAAAAAATCGGTTGTGACTTACGTGCGTGTAGTATCCATCCAAACATGTTTGTTTCTGCTTGTGCTGTCTGCAACGTCAGTGCACTGCAGTGGGGTACCTGTGCAGTGCAGGCCTTTTTTTTTTAGTTTCCCTTCTTCATTTGTAGAATTAAATTAGTTTGCACACTAGTGTTATTGTTTGTGTAGTGTGCATAGTGCAGCTGAGCTTCAGAGGTCATTCTGTGAGCGTTACCCAGCCATATGCTCTTCCAGGCTTTTCTGCTTAGTTACGTCTTCAATCACTTAGTGTCAAAACACTTTATAATAAAATAACTTGCAATTAGCAAGAAACACCGAGGATAATACTGTTATTAACCAGTATCAGCATTTCTCCTCCTCCTTTTTAAATTACCTCTTTTGCACTGTTAGGCTGTGGCTGTGTATCTTACAATAAAAGTGTAATGATTGCTGGGGATTAGAGAGAAAGCAGAGCTGGGTGCAATATCTAATCAGTTGTGTTGCCATAACAATGTCCAAGCAGTTGTTAGATTTAGGAGAACAGCTCTTCTGGCTGATAATCTGGAGGTGACCTGCTGAAGGTGAGGTTGTTGAGGATTTCTGCCTGGCTTCATTCTTTGCCAAATTGTAAATATTTGTCACTGAATAGTGCCCTAACACTGAGGGTACATCATGAATGTAACTGAGCGTGAGCAAAGTGCAGTTTCCTATTGTTTAAACCTGTTGCAGTAATTAGGATCTGCCAAAGACCTGAGCAGGTACACGTGATCAGTGTAGGCAGTGTTTAAGTGTAATGGTGTTAGTTGCTTCACTTGCCTCTATTCTATTTCTTTTTTCTTTTTAAGTTCCTTTCTCTCTGACAATGAAGCTGTTGCAGCAGAGAGATGTGAATTAATGGTAATATGATTTGGGGGTTCCTTTGATCAAATCCTATACCATTTCTCAAAAATTAAGTCTCACAAGTAGAAGTTTCAGAAACTGTCTAAAATTGAAACTGGGACTCTGACAAATGAATCACCTTTTGAGGTGATCCAGGAGGGAAAGAAGGTCAGTGCTTAATGCAGCGAGTTATGCTGACATCTATCTTTACATTCAGCCATTGAGCACCTTTTCTTTTTCTCCTGAAGTCTCAGAAGAGACAAATGTCAGGGCTGTGGGGTTGTCTTCTAAGAGGCAGAAGTGCTCAAGTGAATAATGAGTGAATCAAATTAAGCTAGCAGGGCATTTCTCTCCTCTAGAATACCCTCAGCTCAGTATCTCCTTGCTTTCTACACCTCTGACTAGTAATTCGGGAAAAGTAGAGCTGGTTCATATCAGAACCAATTACAGTTTTTTTATGGGGGTAATTAGCACTTCCAGTGAAAACCAGTGGAGGACATGTTGAACAAGGGCAACTGAGGTTGCACTTAAGCAGCTGAACTTTTGCTTCATGACACCAGTGCTTTTGAAAAGAGATAGTTGGCCAGATCCCAAGTTGTTCACCTTTTCATCTGTAAGCTAAATTGTGCCCGAAGTTCCTAATGCAGAGAAAACCCCATTAATTCACTTTTGTGAATGCCAGTCCATCCCGGCCAGTATCTCCTAGCAGATCTCCTCCTTGCAGACCTGTTAGATACCCTTTAGCCTGTGTATGATTGAGAGAGTTTTGATTTTGTCATCATGATTAGTTGTGCCTGCAAATAACATAATAGTTTAAAATATGTATAATTATGCTCACAGTTATATAGGCCAAATTCAGCTTGTCTGACATCAAAACAGTCTCGTGTATCTGTACCTGGTGCTTTTCCATGTTTCAGTTTTATTTTGGTTTTATTTGACAGCTTGTTGGTAAAAAGAACTCCTCGAAGCGTGGGATATCGGCCAGACTGTAAGTGACTTTTTGACAACCACTATTAATTTTTAATAGTATGTCAGTGTACTGTGTGCCCCTTGGTCAAAGTCCAAGGATGTTCCAAATCAGGAATGATTCTTGATAGATTTTGCCCTTATTTAGGGAAATTAGATATTTGGAATGCCTTTTGACAGACTTCGTCTGGATTTGTTTTGATCCTTTTTTTTCGTTCTTAACTTTTGGTAACATTTCACTGTATGAAAAGTAAACTTTGATATCTTGATCCAGGTTACATCCTTCTCATGTGCAAATTCTCCCAGCTTGCCTGTAGTCAAATGCTTTGGTCGGCAGAATCTGCTGGATTCACCTTTGACACTTTTAGGGAGTGGTTCGGGTGCCTAAACTTAGCCACCTCATGCCATTTGGATGTCCCAGGCACACAAGAGGACCACACAGGGCAGCAGGTCTGATAAAAGTTTACACTGATAAGGTGCCTAAATTGACATAAAACGGTTATGTCTCGGCATCTGATTTACTCCCTTCTTGTCTTCTCCTGTCCGTCCCAAGACCAAAGAAAGGAGTAGCATCCACAGGGGACAGTGGTGTCAGAGTGACATCTCCTCCTGCCTTCGGAGGGTCTCTTCTGTTTTAACCCTGTTCCAGAGGCTAAATTCCTCTTAATCTGGAGCATGTACTTTCACCATGGAAGTGGAGTCAATGCAGCAGCAGCATCGCATCCTCTTTCTCTTCCTTTCCAAGACTGTACAATACTCTGGAACTGAAGTTTTTCAACGCCTTAAGGCTTAGTTGAGGTGTTCCCCTCAGTCAAGGATGCTCTCATTCCTGAGATCTTATTATAGGCTTAGCTGGGTTAATGGTCATCCTTTTGAGAATCTTGGAGCAGATGAGTTGGTGTGCCATCTGTCCACAGAAACAAACCTGCTTGGTACAGCACACATGAGCCCTGAAAAGGGACAACAAGGCAGTAATATCTGGGCCTCCATTTTATCCCTGTGTCGTGGAGCCACGTAGACACTAAACATCACCTTAATTTTTCCAAAAGCACACACAGCCTTTTCACTGAGTTGTACAACTTAACCTCCCTGTTTTCCAAACAGACCCTCATTGTAACCAGGGAGACAAAAACCACACGGCTTTCCTGTGCTCAGGAGTCTTTCATTTTAGCAGGATGGGAGAAAGCCATTTAGAAATTATATATCTTCTATAATTTAATACTGGTTTTGGTTACAGTGTGTGTGGATGGGTTGGACTGATACTGCTGACCACCCACAAACTGTCATGTTAGAGCTGTTTAGACAATCTGTGGCATAGCTGATGTCCTCTTATTAGGCACCTTTTCTGGGAGGAAAAATACCACAACAAAACACAAAGAAACCCCAAACCCCACCTGTTTGCAAAGCCTGCAAGTGACTCCCTGAAGAACAGCACTCTTTGCTCTTCGCTGTTCTCTGTACCATGGAATCAGCCTCTAAAAGGTGCTTTAGCAGGCAGTAGCCTACTCCTCCACAGCAGGTCCTTGTCTGCAAGTTGCAAGGATGGACAGCTACTCAAAGGTGAAGGGTTGCTTTCCCTGCGATACCTGTGGTCTAGATACACACTGACTGTTCTGTGCTCACTCTCCCAGCCCTTCACAGAAAGTCCTCTTGGACTTGCACACCCAGAGCTTTGAAGGAGCTGACAGCAGAACCTGCCTTCTCGTTATGCCATTGCATAATGCAAAACCATGGGGCAGAATATGAATTGCAGGAAGGGCAGGGTGTTTAAAGTGTGATAGAAAAAAAGGAGGGGAATTCGAGTTAGGGGATGTGGAAACCAGAATGTCGGGTGTAGACATCAGCTCCAGCCAGAGGCAAAATCTTATCTGGAAAATCCAACACTGCGGGGAGCTGTAGGCAGAGAGCTCTTTCTGACACTCTCCACGTCCTCCTTACCTGCTGCAGGAAAGAGTCCTCTGCCTGTGGTAAGGCTCTGTCTTCTCAAACGCGAAACAAAATGTGCTATACATAAATGATGTCATTAGTGGCACGAAAAACTGCCCTTCCTGCAGCCCTGCCTGAGGCATGGCTCCAGCTCCCAGAGGTGCTGCCTTTGGGATGATGCTGTGAGGGTGACTTGTGCTGTGCTCACCAGTTCCCCTGCTTCTGCACTGGCACATCAAGCATCTAGGGAGTGCTGGGAAGTATTGGCTCTTTTTGTATGTTTGGAATTGCAGGAAATTTTCAAGGAATTTTACATTCTGGTAATAATACCCTGTCTGTAGATGTGCCTCGATTCATTTCTTGTAGACTGCTTGCTAGCACTGTGCTGCTGCTTGGGAAGCAATAAATACATCTGGTTAATTTTGCTTTCATTGATAAATTAAATCAACAAAGTAAGTTAAAATTTTAAAATAGCTCAAACATTAATCTGAGGGTACTTGAGTGGAAGAAATAAAATGAGTTAGGATGCTTATGTATCAGAAAATCCCAGATTGCCTCTGTGAAAAGATCTAATGAACTGTAGGAAGCTCTTTTCTAACATACCGGTGACTTATGGTCTTTTTCAGTTGTTGGATTTGAAGTGCCAGACAAATTTGTTGTGGGATACGCCCTAGATTACAATGAATACTTTAGAGATTTGAACGTAAGTAATTTTTCCCGTCTGTTTTTGTCCATTTAAAACTAGGGAGGAGGAAGGAAGTCTCCTCGCATCACTCTCCCTCCTCTGTAAGTCCTGCCTTGTGTGCAGATCTGTTCCACTGGCGATGCGGCTACAAGGGTGAACCCTAGAGCAGCAGGGCAGAGTTTTGGAGCAGCTTTGAAACTGAAATTTATTCTGTTGCGTGCAGAATGGAGGCTGCGCATCTCCTGTCAGCTTTGAAATAATAGGAAGTTTGTGTGAAGTTTCTTATCTTATCAGATGTCTACAACAAATAAGTGCATTTGCTTTGTTACTTAGAGAAGAGAGCCTTTGGAAGTTAAAAGGGGTTAACTTTTTATTCTAAGTCATTAATTCTTCGTTTATGTCCCACCAGACCGAGCAGACATTGGGTGGGACAATTAAGGGGAGGAGAAAGAAGGCAATGTTGAGATTTTTAGGTAGAAAGAGGCTTAAGTTCTTCTACATAACCAGTATCAGGAGATTCTTTTGTACTGAAGTGTGTATAGCGTGTATTTTTCTCAGAAGCACATTATTGAATATGGCTGTAAAACATCGGTCTCTTACATTACTTTTCTGACAGGAGCTTTTTATTTCATTTTGTTTCAGCATATCTGTGTGATCAGCGAGACGGGGAAGCAGAAGTACAAAGCATGAAAGCATAGTTCGAGTGCTGTGACAACAGAGCTTTGAAATGTTTTGTTTACCGAGTCCTATCTTTCACAGGCTTCAACCCTGGTACACCAGCTAAAATTGTAGAACGCCCCAGCCCCACTGTCATGTGCTTACTATAATTTATTGCATGTACAATATAAGAGCTCGTCTTGTTCATTTATATTTTAGAAATGTAAACAACTAGTGCAATTCTGCACTCCTTATTTTGATTTGCACTATGACTCTCTACTGACTCTTGCTGCCCCTGGTTGGGTTGTGCTGTTTGTGAGCTCCTGAGTCTAACTCTTGCAGTGGTATATTGCTTAAACCTCATCAACCCAGAACTGAAATAGTTCGAGTACTGTAAATGTAAAGCATATTATGATAGGGAAGTCTATTAGTAATATTTTTTAAATCTGTAATTTAAGTTTTATATTTTAATGCACAGATGTGATTGTGATTAATGGATAGTTGCACCTTTGGGTGTTACCAAGCATGAGGAGCAGCCAGTGACAGTATCTGTAAGCTCCAAGGAGCTCATTCAAATCTTCTGGAGTTGCCTTATTGCTGTAAAGGAAGTCTGGGTGAAAAATTGCTACTCTTTTTTTTTTTTTTTTTTTTTTTTCTTCTCCTTTTTTTTTTTTTTTTTTTTTTAAGGAGGTGGAATGACAAACAGAATGTTTCAAATGTAGTTTTAATGGAGCTGCCTGGTTTTGTTAGGGTTTTTTTTTCTCATAAAAAGATCCATCAGTCAGTGGAATTGCCTTTTAAATTTAAACAATTTTAATATATTTGTGAGAAAAATATTGTAATGTTTACTTTATAAGATCTACAAAAGAAAGTACTTTAAATAAAGGCTGTCTCTTTAATATAATCCCCATACATCTATGCCACTCATTCTGTATATGAAAGTGCTCTTGAAGTTTTCTTCTTGGTAATATTTTTCATAGGTGGTTCTGACAGTGAAGGCAGACTCTACATTTTTTTATCTCTATAGAGCTTTTAGTTAACATTATCCTGTCCATGAGAGATGATCAAGTCCTGAGGGAAAACATTGAGACACTTGCACATTCTATAACCAAACCAGATTTCAGAGAAAACGGTTTAAGCACTGTCCTGTGTTCTGTTTTGGCAAAGAGTGGAGAGGATACGTTCATTAAACATCTACACATTGGAAAAAAGGCAACCAAACCCATTTTGTAAGTAGTCGTTTGGGCTTGTTTCACTAACACCTCTGTTGGTGCCCAGTTTCATCCTGAACAGGGCAGCACATCTCGCACCTCGTCGGCGTGCGGAGCTCTTCGGTCCCGTAGCTTAGGCGGTTCTTGTGCTTCTGCACGGGGCTTCTTCCGCCCTTCACTTGGATTCAGTGCTGCTCGGTGCTTCACACAGAAGGAAGCTTTTGCCAGCCTGTGTTGAAAGGGTTTTTTCTGTGGTTTTGAAGCCTGAGTCACGTTTCTGTACTTGTCCAAGTACCGCACGTTATTGTCCATCAATGGTGTGCTCGGTCACAACTGCAGCAGTCAGTAGCAGACCCTAAATGTGATTAATGCACGCGATGTAATTTAGATCGAATGACTTTTGTAAATCAAAATTCTCATTAACAAATCTTAGACCACTGGTCACGATTATACTAGACCTTTGCAATGTTACAGTTAATGTTCCAAAGAGCTCTTGTTTTTTTCTAAATGCACTAAAAAGACTGTTTGTATTTCTGGATGTCCTAAGCAATCTTTGTGTATGTGCCCTTTCAAGAACCTGTATTGTCCTTGGGGACGAATCGGTGCAGAAATATACAATGCATCTCCAAGAGGAGGAAGCACAGAAGCAACGCAGAAACATATAAAGCCACTTCAGAATTATTACATCTGGTCAAGTTGCATTAGTTCTGGTCAAATTTAAGGTGTAATCTTGAAAAGCAGTGTTTTCTTCAACCTTCTTAATAGTTCCAGCTTCACAATGTGTTTTAAAATAAATTTGTGGCAGCTAGAGATTACAGGAGAAGGAGGGCTTAGAAGTACCTATGTACATATGAAAATAATGAGAATTCATCAGTTCTTTTCTTCAGTATCTTTTAGGACCAAATCCTTAAATTAGGCTCTCCTGAAATGTTTTCCTGTCTTGGTTAAGAGGGGTGTTTGGAAAAGGGAGGAGAGGTTGAGTTAGTCATAACAAGGAGTTTCTCTTTCAAACCATAGCTGGAGTGGGGAAATTGCTGGTGTGCTGGGAATAGGGGTTGGAACCGCACGGACACTTGCACGTGGTGCAGGCACAGAAGAGGTTTGGGAAGATGCTCTTGAGCTTCACGGACCCCGGGAGCAATGCTGCAGGAGCCCAGGTTCTGCTTCTAAGAAACCTTGCCTCTGGCTGATGGAAAACATCGATACTTAAAAAAAATTCTAACCGAATGTTCCCCCATTTCAGAGGGGGGGGGAACAGACACTGCTTGGTTTTGCACTTCCTTCGCGTACGCACTCGCCGCGCAGAGTTTATGACCCCAGAGGGATTTGTCACCAAAAGCTTTTGTTACTCCAGGTGAAAATGGTTCAGGAAAAGTTACCCACTCTCTTGCTCTTTGCTAGAACAGTTCTAACGTGCCACAGCCTTTTACAGCACCTGGAAGAGAAATTCTCACTTGGAAAGAAGTTGAAAATGTAGTTGTTACTTTTCACTCAGTAATTTTGGTTAAAGACCAGGGTTTTAGTCACACTTTTGCAAGTTCAGGGGCAGCTTTACGCAACCCAGGCAGACATTGTTAAAGCATTAGGAAAGCACGGAGAAAAGCGTGTATTTGACTGTTTATGTGGCGTTTGAAATTCATTATAGTTCCGCGTTTTATGAATCACAAATGTATGCTGGAAAAATAATTTTGAACATTTACAGGCTTAGCTGTACGGTCTCACCCTGTGACTTCTGGCACTTCTGTACAGTTTGATAATCCTCGCCTGCCGCGGAGCACTGCCACGGGCTGACTTGGTACTGCAGATGGTAGCTCTGGGCTGGAGCGCTTGTTCTGCCTGCTTCGCGTTCACACCGGGCGGAATCTGAAGGGCTCCAGCCAGAGCCAGGAGATGTGGTGTAAAGCCTGTATGTCAACTGAGCTGTCAGTTCACCTGGGGGGGGAATCCTGGGTTTGAAAATTGAGGCAAACGAGGATCTTTAAGCTGCCTTGTAATTGTATATCCCGAGTGATTAAATGGTGGTGGTGTTTCATTGTCTGCTGCGCTCCGAAAATCCTGTCAAGCACGCATTAATCCAGCAGTGAGGATCTGACGCTGCTTACAGGGAGCTGGTTGCTTACGATTCATTAAAGGACTGTTTCTGCTGTGTCTGACTGCCTTTAATTCCCGTTCAAGCTGCACCTTGCAAGATCACATCTCAGCTGTATGCAAACGCCGTATCAGAGCGGTCTTTTTCCTCCCCCTCTTTTTGTAATGTTTTAGAACTTTAAATTAATTTCCTTTTACAAGCAGGTGTAATGTGATGGCAGTTCTGATGGGGAAAGTGCTTCCTAGCTGTGTAAAGATGCCAGTACCCAGTAAGGCCATAGTCATTGCAGACACCATGGTGAAGAAGGCAGAGCTAGAAAAGCTCAAAGGTGTGAGAATGGGCAGTGGGGATTTTCATCTCTAGGGAAACTGAGAAAAAAGGGCTCATGCTTGCAACTGCCAAGTGAAAAAAGGCAAGGTGTGGTGCAAGGTGTGCGTCGGGGACACATTTGAATGGCTGCCAACAGATGTCTGTATACAGGCTTTGTCCAGGCTGTTCTGCTCTGGTAAAATGCCAGCTGGTGAATTCAGGCATCTCAGAGGGTGGAGATCCTTACAGAACCGGGTAGGATAGGCAGGCCCCTGACAGTAGACCAAGCTGCAGGTAGGTTAACCTGTTCAAGTAAGAAGCTGATATCTACCTAACAAGTGATTATTAGTGGCATGTTTATTTTCTCCCTCAGAAAGGGATCCAACCATTGTGTCTCTTCTGTATAGCTCCGGGCTGCTCACACAGTTGCTCTGTGCGTGTAAGCTACAACTTTGGACATTAAACTCCCCACTTGGGCTGTGGGGGATTTTCCCAGGCGCTCTGTGCCCCCCTGCAGGTAGCAATTCCCCAGCCCTGCCTTTCACAAGTGTGTCAGGGAAATACCCCAATAGGTAGCATCTGCTTGTATAAATAAGGAACTAGCTATGAAATAAGGAACCCTCTCTTCCCAACTCCAGTCCCAGCTCTGTTAGGTAAGATTCTTACAGCTGGGTAGCTTGTCCATTCCCAATTTACAATCTTGAAGTCTCAGGAGCACCGGTGGGAATGACACAGGATTGCTTTGGGAAGAGACTCGGGCAAAATGCAGTGCTCCCAAACTACTCAGCTATGCACAGCAGCAAAATAACCCTTATCTATTTCACCTGTCCCAACCCTGCCACCGAAAGCTCCGTGTCCCCCCATCCGGTGTGTGTGGGAAGCGTGCCAAGTGCCTGCGGGCTGGATGCTGCTGCGGGACTGGGTTTGCTCAAGCCCCAGCGCCGGCCGGGCAGCCACGCAGCCGGGACTGGTTTGGCACAAGCGCTGGGTGCTGGTTCAGCTGTCCTTCACTCCGGAGAGGGATAAAATCCTTTTCTCTGGGAACCGACTTCCTGGGTGTTGCCAAAATGTGCTGCCTTTCCTGCGCTTTCTGCTGGGAAACCCTGGGGCCGGGAAGCGCCGGGGCAGCGATGCTGGAGCGCAGGCTCCACTTGCCTGTTTCCCAGCTGAGGCGCTGGGACGGGACAAAGCCAGCTCTAGGGCAAGACGGAGGAGGAAGGTAGGGGAGGGTGTGGGTGCCCGCTTTTAAAGTGCATCGTGGTGCTGTTAGCAGATCTTCGTTCCTCAATTTCCTTTCTTGACAATTTCTCTTGAAGTACCCAATAGCGATCAGAGAATGCATAGTAAGAGGTGGAAATACCCTCTGCAGTGTAAACTCCTTACACTTGCAGTTAGAAAGCTTTCTTGTGCTTTCTAGCAAAGAGTAAACCACACACACCCCCCCCCCCCTCCCTAGCTGCATCTTCCCAGCCCCCTACCTGCCATCACACCTTGCCTAGCACACTCGATTTCTCTTCAGTGTAAGGGCAAAGCTATTTTCTCTCACAGCGCATATGGCACGAGAACTCACTCTGGACAGTATAAATGAATATATGCTCTACTTGAATCATATTTTGAGTAACCTTCAATATTCTGCTACTTGACCAGCACATGAGAATGGGTTTACATGAGACTTGATGGGAGCAATGGCTTGACTTTGCTTCAGAAATTAAAAGACTTGAACTTGTATTTTTCTTCCATTTGCCGAGTTTGTGGCCAAGAACCACTGACTCCTCAGGGTGCCAGCCCCATCGCCTGCTCCGGTTATTGCACGCTCGCTTTAGCAACCCCTCACGGCTGGAGTGGGTGAGATGGCTTCTGCTTTGCCCTGTGGCTCCTACCTGCCACCTTTAATTTAACCTGAGGAGCTTTCGCCCTTCATGCAGCTTAGCATCGGGGATACTGGTGACTTCCCACTGAAGCATTAACTGAGTACACAGTCACATTACTTAGACAGAATTACCCTCGCTGAGAGAGAGCGGGACATATAAAGCTTTTTTCCCCTTCTGTAGTATAAAGAGCAAGACCTGAACTTATTAGCATCTAGCACTGGGAGCTGCTGTTGTGCAAGGCACGGCACAAACACCTACCAAAGCCAGTCCTGGCTCAGAGCAGGCTGGATGCGAGCTGAGGAAAGGCAGATGAGGTGGGTGGGCAAGAAGTGCAAGGAAAGCAAGATAATGATGGATACCACAATGAGCTGCTAGCCTTTGCCAAAAATTCCTTTTACATCAAAGGAGGTGAGCAGGAAAACACTGAAGGTAGATAAGGTGGCTTTTTAGGCTGCTTTTTTAGTGTTTACAGGAATCTGCAACACCTCATTTAGCTCCCACACCACCGCCTCTCTGATGAGGTACCTGGTACGGTGAGCAGGGTAACACTACAGCCTTTGGATGGGGGAGGGTTTCAGTCTGGGGGGGAAAAAAAAAAAAGTGTAGAAGTGTGCGATTAAAAAGCTTGTCTAACGTCTGCTAAACCCAGCAGCCACGGAGCAGTGCGATGACGTATTTACCTATTTACCTACCTCAGGAACTGCTGCCTTCCAGCTTCTTATAAATTCACACCAAAAAACTACTGAGGAGGCTCAAGAGATTTTTCCTCCACAGCAGCCACATCGGTTCCTGATACAGCAGACTTCACGTTTAAACAAACAAACAAACAAAAACTACATCTCGCTTTTTTCTATTCCCACAGAAGAGCTCGCCCAAGCTGCGTTGCATGTGCCCGGCTGCTGCACGGAGCTGCCCCAGCAGCGCAGCGGAGCGAGGGGCTCTGGGCGAATGCATTCACACCAGGGATGCTCTGTAAGGGCGTTGGATGCTTTTTTTTTTTTCCAAGTGATCTGTGCTCAAATGCAGAATTGAAGTCAATCTGCAAGCACATTGAAAGCAAAGTTTAAGGGAAAAAAAAAAAAAAAAAACCCAAAAAATGCCAGGAGCTTCCCCAGCTTCTCAGACAGTAAAGCACAGCTGGGTGCCGACCCCCTGGCGCTCTGTATTAGTAACTGGCAATACCCTGAACTATCTGGAGGAGAGCAAAGAGGCACTCACAAGGCAGTGGGAGCAGCAGAGGGGAGCTGGCTGCCCAGCAGGCAGCCCGGTGCCTTGCCCATGGCACATCCCTCACCCCAAGCCAGGGGCCAGGCAGAGCCCCCCTCAGCTTGGTGCCTACCCCCAGCACAGCCACCTCCCGGGGCACCTTTTTCTGTCTCCTCTGGGGTTGCTTTTCCTATTGGCTTGATTTAGCCTCTAAATTGTACTCCTGCCCGCTGCTGCCGAAACTCTGCAGTGTATTTACTCTCCCGTCGGGGCCGTTTTGATCCTGGCAGGAGACTGTAGCCCGCAAGCAGTTTTAGCAGGGCTCCTGTTTGTGAAGGAGGAAATCTCTTTTTTCTAGCTGAGTAAAATCAAGCTGATCACAACAGAAAGGTCTAAAAAAGACTACATCCGATTTTTAACTCTTATACTCCATCTATAAACGCTAACAGAAAACTTCTTAAAGAAAACCTGATGTAAAATTGGTGAAGTTAGAGAAGTGCAAAATGAATCACTTTACTGACCTGTTTCTCTGTGAAACAAGTTATTAAGTTTTCCTGAGGGAAAGCAGTATTTTATTATATGATTATATATATGATCATGTATTACAATTAAGGGTGTGACCCATAGAAACTGGGAATAAACCATTTTACCGACACAAAAACCGCTGTCCGATTTGAAACGAGTTAGTTGTGCATCCAAATAGTGCAACTTTGCCCTGTTCATGGGTAGAGGCTTTGAAAAGCTGCTCCCAGCCTTGCCCACTCCTTTTCCGCCTCCTCACGCTAGAGCGTTCGTGTTCCCGAGGATCCCAAGGGCTGACCCCCCCCGGTACTGCCACTCACCGCCCAGACCGGGCTGTAAATCAGCAGAAGACTATTCCCCCATCACCCAGCTATTGACCATGATTTCTTAATTCCTAAAAGCACTTGGAAAAGCAAATGTTCAGGGATTCGTTAGCGATGTACCATCTCCGGCAGGACGGGCAACATCGCCCCCCCTGCAGAGGATGGATGCTGCAGCAGGAAGGGGACCACCCCAGCCCTCCCTGGGGGGTATCCCTGCACCGAGGAGTCTGCAGACAAACACTCAGGTGCTCCAGGCTCTCCAAGCTCTTCCCACCACAGCCCAAAAGCTGCCAGATGCTGGGCACCAGCAACCCCCACCTCCCAGCCACACTTGGCCTGGGTACCCCGCTGGGGGAAGCTCTCTGCTGCCTGGGTCTGTAGAAAGATGAGCCAGGAGCCCCTCCTTTTTCCCAGAGAGCCAACGCTCCAGCTCCCCACAGCCCTTGCTCCCCCACCCCTGTCCCTCATCACCCCCTCCCCAGCTGCCCGAGGCAGGGTAGGGCAAGAGGCAAGCACCCAGAACCGCCCCTTGCCCTCTGCTGCCCCCTGTACCACCCCGGCCCTTCCACCCCCCCCCCCACGCTGGGGAAGGGCTCAGCCCCATCTCCCCACTGAGGC
Source organism: Todiramphus chloris collaris (assembly GCA_025345505.1). Lineage (NCBI taxonomy): Eukaryota > Metazoa > Chordata > Aves > Coraciiformes > Alcedinidae > Todiramphus > Todiramphus chloris. The sequence goes on along the minus strand of JANVCC010000049.1, from coordinate 8,289,030 downwards.
TCCTGTGCCAGGGCAGTCAGTGCCCTCTGCCGCCTCCACCGCTGAGCTGGGCCATCAAGCACACCCCAGCCCCGGGGAGCCCGGGCACAGCCTCCACCTCCTGCCCCTTCCCCATTAACGACACCAAGCCCTCGTTTGTTGCTGCCTCCGCAGTGGTTTATTGGTGTGGGAGACCAGAGCCCCCCAAGCAGCAGCGGGCAGGACGGCGTGGGGGTGCCGAGGAGGCCCCCCAAGAGCCAGAGCCCCCGCTCCTTGCACAGGGACCAATTTCCAGCCTCACTAAAGCAGCAATGCAATACTGGAGAGCAACAGGCAATCCCAAACTCCAGTATTTACGTGCTGCTAGAGTACTGCTGACAGCTCTCCATCCTAGTGCCTCTCTCCATGGCCTCCAGCCGCCCCCTTTCCTCCCCCAACACGGGGCAACAGAGTACCCTGGCCCCACAGGTGAGGTGCCAGGAAGGAGCTAGGAGTCCTTCCTGCCCCCAGGGCCAGCCCCGCTGAGAGACACACGCACACAGACTCATAGGGAATGTATTTGTAGCTGCAAAGGCTGTGCGTGGATACAAGCACCAAGAGAACTTATCTACACATACCTGTTCAACTGAACTAAAGAGATACATGGGAATGCGTTAGCTTCCACATCTATGATAACCAGAAGCTCACTTTCTTGTCTTATCCTTGAGGTAATGAGGCAGCCCAGAATGGTCTGTATCTCCTTGTCCCTACAAACCATGATGTGCTGCTACATCTCCTCAAAGCCCACTGAATGTTGACATTCCAAATGGTATTATGAATATTATTATTTTTTTTCCTAAACCATGATATAAGGTACTGAAGAACACTCTACAATGAAGACATTTAACAGGCATGCATTAACACCACAGGACATATTTTTTTTCTTCATGGGTGCTATCAAAGTCTGTAACTATAAGAGAACAAGCAGTTACACAATGCAAACAAACCAGTTTCAGTAACAAAATCAGAAATTAACTCTTCCCCCCACCCCCAAAAGTATTTGGGCCTCTTCAAATCTACACTTAGAGATCTAGCAGACCTTGCTGCTGCTGCAGCAGACCCTGCAGACCTTTCCTGGCCCTTCCAAACAGTCTCTGGGGAAACATTACCTTGTACTTTCCTCTTAAGGGCTGTGGATCATCAAGGACTTTCCAGAAGTCGCCATGTTAACAGTTAAATTCAGATTCCAACAGTTCAAACCTGTTAAGTTTTCCTTGAAAATATTTTTTATTTGGCTCGTTTTGACTTTTGAGAAAATTTAAAATATCACCTATTCAGAAATGAAAGATACCCTGGAACTTCACCACCTCCCCCGGCCGCACCAGAGACCAGCACGGGGCAGAAGGGAGGCTGCAGCTCTGAAGCACGCAGCTGCCAGAGGCACTTGCACGCCAGCCTGCGAGGGCTATACAGGAGCCGTGCAGACAGCCTGACATTTTTTTCTGTTTCCTTTTGATTTTTTTTTTCTTCCAGTTATGTGACAACTTCCTTCAATTCATTTTCTCAAAAAGCAGCATCAGAGAAACCCCTGAACAACGTCAGAAACGACGCCGTTAGTTCAAATGCCCGTCCCCTCGCGCTAACGCCGCTTCGCCGCGTTCCAGTTCGTCCTCCTCCTGGTCCCTGCCTGTCTAGCAAACTTAAAAATAGGAATTTCAACAGCTCTTGTGACCTGGGCCAAATCACTGCAAAATTTAAATCAAATATTTGCCAACAAAAAGGGCTGTATTTTTTTACCACTTCAGTGTCCTCAGTACTGATAGCACCAGGTCCAACTCCCTAACCAGCAACTGCTACTTACTGAAAAGTACCCAGAGAAAGTTAAACCTGGACAAGCTAAAACAAAACAGCTCCTCCACGTCATTTCAACATCAATTATTTTTGCAACAATGTTTTACTTGACTGTGCCTGTGTAGTCCTATTGCTTTCATCTCTTCAAGTGACTCGAAACAATAAAAGGCAACAGCAAACAAGCTCAGCTCTAGAATCCATTTTGATTGTGTATGAGGTTCAGGTTTTAATGAATGTTTTCATATATATATAAAATATATATAAAATCAGTCCTTAGCCTAGTTTGACAAGCAGGGGAAGAGCCATCTCCAGCATGGAGGACTTTCCAAAGCGAGAGCTCGATACACTTCCACCAGCCTATTCTCTAGCAGAGAGAAGAATCAGCATTCACACCAAGTACTCAGCAAGTGGAAATTTGGGATAGGCAGTGAAATATGTATCTGAGAAAATATGCGTGTTTATGACATGACAGCACAATTATTCTGAGCAGTAAAACTCTGTGTTTGAATCATCCCATCTCACACTTCGGCTTCTTTCAAACTTAAGTTTGTGCTTTGGATTCTCAATATTACAGCAGGCGGATGGGAGCTGAACAGGATGATTTGAGTTTACCTCGACCTCTCCAAGGTGCCCCAGAGGAACCTGCATTCATCCCGAGGGATGCAGATGCTGCAGCTTGGACACAGAGCTTACCTTTCCAACTCACCTTGGAGTGCAGGCACAGCGGCTCCTCCTGCGCCGACTCTCCCCGGACACCAAGCGATGGCTGTTTCACTGGGAACTAGAAAGCAACACACAGAAGGGTTTACGAGGTGTGCTCAGAGGCACGGCAGGAGGGGGGACAGGGGCTGTTGGGCAGCCTGGGAGCAGTCACCTCCCTAGGGACTCACCCACCACAAAGGCTTGGATGGGTGCAAACTTTTCGAAAGTCAGGGAAAAATAGAAGTAAATCAAGCTTCCGCCTCCGGACAGGACGGGCGAAGAAGCAGCACTTAAAGAACCAGCACATCCCTCCTCTGCCTGTTCTCCCAGCTCCTGCAGCCAGGGCTACTGGCACCACTGGCGCCAGGAGCGTGACCCCGGGCTGTAGTACCCCAGGCACACTGGTCACCCCGAACCACAACCCAGGTGCTCTACAGCCAGGAGGCACAACACAACCCCTGCCAGCCAAAACCAGCAGCAGCTGCAGGGGTGACTGGGAAAGCCTCTGGGAACAACCATGTCCAGCAGCAAGCCTACTTTCCCTCCATGAAGGGGTTAAAACAGCAGCAGCAAGAACAACCTCTTGGTCTTAGAAGACCAGAAGGACAGGAAACATTGTGTGCTGATTTTAATGGTGGGACTCAATGATCTTAACGGTCTTTTCTAACCAAGATGATTCTATGATAGACCGACCCCAGGACAAGCAGGTAAGATGCAGAGAGGCTGTTTGGGGGTTGGGGATTTTGTGGTGGCACCATCAGGTGCTCAGCTGCCAGGGGAGGCAGCATCCCAGCAGCACAGCCAGGAACAGTACCTACTGTACTGGTAGCCCCAGTTATCAAGAGAACTGCTCCACCTCAATACAAAAGCACCACAACAGCCCTTCTGCTACCACAAGCTCCAAGCCCACGGTGTGTACACCAGCTATGTCTCAAAATCAAGTTCTACCTGTTATCTAGAGAAGACAGCCACCTATGGACATTTAATTAAATCCCCCAAATAACTGGGGAATTTGAACATTTAGAAATCCATTAATGTAGTTCACAAAACAATGCAGCTTCTGCTTGCCAAAGTATATTGGGCAATTAGGCAAAAAACACCCCTTCTGCCCCAAGCCCAAACTCACACACACACCCAAAACAAATTCACCCTGAAATACTTGGTTTCCCTAAACCAAAACCCTGGTCCCTCACTTGACACTATAACAAAATAACAAATGAAAAAACAAAAAAACAACCAAAAAAACACCAAACCCAAAAAAAAAAGAAGGGGGGGGGGGGAATAAGTGAGAAAGAGCACCATGGGAAAAGAAGGAAAAGGAAATAAATGCAGGAGCCTGTGACAGGACAGATTTGCATACAGAGCCCCTCACTGACTTGCAGACTTCGGGGCTGAAAGGCAACACAAAAGACACACTTCGTAAGCCAAAAGACAAGTAAATATTCAGCATTTCCTACACAGACAGCACAGGAAAAAAAAAACCCAACCAACAACAACTCTACTATCAAATAATTTTCCAGGAGACGTGCACAAACAAATCTTGAAGTCATTGTTCTCATTTGGAAGAAAAAAAAAAAGCAAAAGAAAAAAGCAAAAAGGCTAAAATAAACCATCTCATTACAGCTGAAGGTCCCAGACGTTAATTAGGGAGAGACAATTAGAGTAACAAAACGAAAATAAGGGGGCAAGCAGCACCACCAAAACACTTTGTATGTGCCTGGGTCTGAAAAAACCACACCACTTCCATCCCTGCCTCCCTTTGAACAATAAAATAGAAACTCAAGTCAGGTATCAATATTTACAGATGTGGCCAACAGCTGGGAGCACACCCGACGCTTGACCGACCACCACCAAACGGTCCCAGCTCCTACGTTTCCGACAGGACCGGCCTCGCGAGGCTGCTGCGGCCGAGCGGGGGCTGCCCGAAGAGAAGTGGCTGTTCGAGCACGAGCAGTCGGACGTGGGAACCGCACGCAGCCGAGTTACTTTCATTTGCACGGGCACCTACAGCCAGCACATCCCCTCGGGTGCGGACGTGCCACACGAAAGCCAGCTAAGGCTCCTCTGGGGGGGACAGAAAATAAATGTATAAAATCATCTTTTCCCCCTGCCCGTGTGTCACAGCTACACACAAGCCCTTAATTCCTCATACACTTCATTAAAAGTCTCTTATTCTCACTAACCTGCCCAGAAGGCTGCCAGAGAAGCAGCACGACTGTCAGACGAAGAGCAGCACGTTGGAGCTGCATTTCAACCCCAGCGCGAGGACGGTAACGTGCTCTGAGGTGGGGCACGACACCCGAAACCGAACGGCAGCTACAAAGGGCGCGTTCAAATAACGCGAAAAATGAATTCGTTAACGTTACTGGATTGGCAACTCGAGCCCGTTACCGGTACCAGCGGGACCAGCTCTGTTTATCCAGAGGAGGCTGTTCATACGACGGAGAGCTACTGGTGCTCGCAAGGGCCTGCGGGGTAGAGACTTCAACTTACAGGACTCCAGAAAACCAGTAAAATCCACAGTAAAATTCCAGGATCCACAGTTTTTTCTCAACACTGCTGAGGAGAGGAAAAGTATGATGCTTCTTGTTACTTCCATTTTTTTGCATTGTCATCTCATCCAGTTTTAAACAACAAAGGAGAGATCTGGAAGCCTGATTCCTATAAAGTTTATTTGCTAAGAACAGAAAAAGAAAAAAAAAAGAAATATTTTTTTTTGTCAGATGAACATTAATTCAAAACATAACAAGCACAGAAACTTTTTTTATATCTATATATGTATTTGGGTCAGTTCGCCTGAAGTGTTACTTAAAGCTTCCCTCTTATATTTCATAAAAGTTTATTGCATTAGCAGTTCAGTTTTACTGTATTTCCCACCGAAGTGGATTAACTAAATACAGACTTTGCAGTTGACGGCGAGCAATGGAGTTCTTTGGATTTCTTCAGAGCAGAAGATGATGAAACTTGGCAGATGGTCCCTCACCTACACACACGCGTACAACACATGAGTACAACCTATATTTTGGGGAGGGCGCAACTCCTGCTTTAACCTCGGGAAGAAACTCACTCTCCAAACACAAATAAATCGCCTTTATGTTCCCGATGCACACGTGGGAAAAGCGGCGTCTTCAGGAGAAATTAAAGAGGGAAAAAGCCCCGGCGCTGCACACGCCGCTCCCATCAGCGCAGCGCTTGGAGATCGCCCTTTGCCAGGATAGTCAAATTTCCTGTACAAAGCAAGTAACCAGCAAGGGGGGGGGGGGGGGAATAAAATAGCAAAAGCTGGGCTCTAATTAAAAAAAAAAAATCTAAATTACGTCTCCAGATTATTTTTTAGTTATACTAGTATCTTTTTTAATGTGTAACACTGTTTTCTAATCAGCGGCCGCTCTGGCAGCAGGAGCCGCGGGTGCAGGCTCGACCCAGAGCCAAGTGGGGCCGGCAGCCCCCGGGCTCCCCCAGGGTGCTTGGGGGGGGGGGGGGGGGGAAAAAAAAAACCAAAAAGAAAAAAGAGGGAAACGGACCAAAAAAGCCCCCAAACCCCCTCCCGAGCCACACCTGCGGGGGGCAGGCGCGGCTCCCCGCGACGCGAGATAAACTCCACGAAAGCAACGTTCCTGGTAAAAGCCCCCGGAGGAGAAGCGGTCCCGGGAGGGCTCGGGGGGGCCCGGCACCCACGTGGGAACCGTTCCCCCCCGCGCGGGGGAAGCGCCGCGCGCCGCTCCCGCCCTAACGGTCCGGCGGCAGCGGGGGGCCCCTGCCCCGCCCCCCCGGCCCGGCCGCTCCCGCTGTCACTGCCCCGCTGCGTCACGGGCCGCCGCGCCGCCGCCGCCGCCCCCCCGGGGCCGCCGACCCCCCCCTCCCCTCCC
>JANVCC010000049.1:8218170-8277650 GCA_025345505.1 Todiramphus chloris collaris | reverse complement strand
CCCGCGTCCCGTGTCCCGTGTCCGTCCGTCCCCCCTCCCGAGCTCCTCGGGGAGCGGCGCGACCCCGCCCACGGCTGCGCGGGGGGAGGCGGCGGGAGGGGGCCGCGCCGTGCCCCCCACCTCCCCCAACGCACAGCGCAGAGCTCCCGTCCCGCCGGCCCCCTCCCCGAGCCGCCCCGTACCCCTGCCCTGCCGGGCCAGGCCGAGCCGTGCCGTGCCGGGCTGGGCCGTCCCGCCCGTGGGGGGGGAAGCGGGAAGGTGGGGGGGGAAGCGGCGGTCGGCCTCCCGCGGCGCCTCGGCCCCGCCGCCCTGCCCGCCCTCCCTCCTCACCTCCGAGTCCACTCGAAAATGGCGCCGAAACCGAAAAAACTTCGCAAATTTCATTGTAGGCGGCTGCAAGGGCTGCTGGGAGCGGGGGCGGGGGCAGCGCCGCCCGCCGGGGCGGGACGGGGACGGCCGCGGCCGCGGGGACGGGCGTGGGGCGGGGCGGGGCGGGGCGGGGGGGCTGTGCTCGGGACGGGGCGGTGAGGGGCGGGACGGTGCTGCCGGCGTCTCCCGGTACCGGCCGCTCTGGGGCAGGACGGCAGGGGCGGGAGATGAGCATCCCCGCGGGCCCGTTCCCGCGTGGAGGTGGCGGCTGGCGCGGGGCGGCCGGGCAGCGCGGCAGGGCGTCGTGCGGGGCCCGGGGAGGAGATTCACCTGCCCTGGCCCTGGCGCCGCGAGCTGCGACTTCTGCGCCTCCGCAGCGGCCAAAACCCGCAACGGGAGGAAAAGGAAAACAGAGCCCAGGTGCTGTGCGGGATGGCCGGGGAAACCCAGCTTTGCCCGCCGTGCAAACAGCTCGGCTCCTCTGCCTCTGCCCTCCCTTTGCGGCCTCTTACAAACCATCCAGAGGAACGAGGATGCTTTTTAGTCCTCGTTGGGTAAAAAGCTGTTCTCTTGTTATTCTGTGCGTGTCTCTGTCCGTGCACTGCACAGGATATCAGAGTGAGGTTTAGAATTGGGGCTTTTTTCCCCCGTTACTGCGATGCTCAAGTTCTCCGCAAACAGGGATCGCAGCCTTCCTTTCCCTGACCCCCCGGCCGGGGAGAGGTTCCCTGCTGTGTTCCTGCGTGCAGCTGGCACAGCTTTATAATCTGCCCAGGGTCACACTGGAGCGACGGGAGCAGGATTTTGGAACCCACGGCACACATCCTGAGCACAGGCTGGCACCATGACACACTTGCAGGAAAGATGGGTGCTTTGGAGACTTGATGTTCTGAAGGCTTTTTTAATCTGTTCAGAGTCAGAGCTTGCGAGGACGTGAAGTCTGGCAGACTGAGGCCTGGGGAGAAATTATGCTGTGGCAAAGTGGTCCCTTCTGAGGGAGAACCCAGATCTGGAGGTCAGAAACCTCCAAGTTTGTCACATCCATCGTTGGAAATGGGCAAAGCTCTGAAATCTCTTGTTGGCTTGGTGGGTTTTTAATCTTCCTGTTTAAGTTTTTAGTTCTACCCCCACCCGAAACAGCAAAAAAAAAAAAACCCCAAACGCTGCTGCTAAATAATTGCGCTGCTCTCACAGGTGAGCAGTGAAGCTCAATTAATTCTGCTCTGTGAAGCGCTTCTGATCCTCCGATGGAAACATGTAAGGGCAAAACACTTATTATTTTGCAACTTGCAAAGGCTGATAAGAGCAGTGAAAACGGAAAAAGTCTTACCACTAAAGGGTATTGCAGCCCTGCACTTTTTCCACTCGAGATCTCAGAAACTAGCTGATGGCTGCTGCTTTTCATTTAGAAGGGGTTTTCCCCCCCTTTTGAAAGAAACGCAGTCACTACCGAGTATTCTGGAGGGATTTCACCTTTAAACAAATAGTGTTTTTCTTGTTGGGTGTGCACTATTATTTTCTTAATTATTCCTGGATTTCTGCCTGTTCCACCAAGAGTTTTCTCAGATGGCAGAAACAATTGGTTCTTTTTTATTACGCTAATAGCAAAAAGTATCCCTAATAAAAAGACTCTGTACATCCCATAAACCCAAGCAGGGCTTGTTTTGCCAACAATCACACCTCTTCATTGAGGCATCTTATATGCTGCTTTTAATTCCATCCCCCCCCGCATTACTACTATTGTTTACTACTTGGCCTCGCTGTCTGGCTGCGTTTTGGTGTCGAAACGAAAGGAATCGAGTCATTTATTTATCACCAGAGCCCTCCCACTCATCCTTAGTGTGTACGTTGAGATCTCAGCAGATGTGGTGGGGGATGAATGGGCAGAGATTCACCTACGCCTCTCGCATCTCTACTTGTGGGTGGCCTCTAATTAATTTGGCTTCGAGGCTCCGCTGCAAGGTAGATGGGTTAGGAAGTCTGGCCGGGAGTCATCTGTTTGAATCATACCTATTCTAGGGGGAACTTCATTGTGTAGCTGTGTATGACCCGCACCCTTTCGAGAACTAATTAAAAAAAAAAGAAAAAAAAAGGCCCCACACTTATTAGAATGTCAAATATAAATGTCAGCATTCCAAATGAAATGGTATCTTGGGAGGCTCCTGCACATTTAATCAGCCGGTTGCGCCATCTATATTGTGCTCTCAAACGCTGCACTGAGAACCACGAAAGGCACTGGCTTCACATCAGCAAAAGTGTTTGCCAAGCTTGGATTATGTCACTGCTTTATGATCTTGCTTTGTAAAGGGAGAATACTCTTGGGGAGAAAGGACTCGGCGTGCCGGATCTACAGCGAGAGCAAGGAATGAATGCTGCTCGCAGGGACCGGGGGGGAGGGCGAGGGATTGTGTTTGCTGGGGTATTTTTGCAGATGGATGCTTTACGGCCGCCTTCTTCAAGCAGAGGTGTGCCCTGCAGATCGCTCAGCCTGAAAGCAGAAAGCCCAGAATACCCCGCTGAAGCCTTTTGCTGCTTTTCCCCGGGCACACCTGCCCGGGCCCTGTCTGGGTGCTGCTCCCCAGCAGCTCTCCATGCGTTGCAGTTTTGCTCTAGCAAAGGTGGCAAGCGGTGCCAGGACCGGCTGGCTTTCCCTTGCCTGCAGGATGCAGACACCCAGCCAGGCTGGGGCTTGTCAGATAGTCCAGATGTGATGGCTTTGCAGAGGTGGCAGCTATGGAACCGGCTAAAAAAATAAACATCCCTGCACCACACATATTAAACATGGCCTGCCGAAATGCTTCTGTTCCTCGCAGAGAGGACGAGCTGTGGCCATTCCTTCTGTGCTGCAGGCTGGTGGCAAAGGCAAGAAACATTCTTGAAGAGACTAATTTTGTTTGTCCAGCCCCAGCCCAAATGCCAGGCTTGACCTTGCTGTCTGTGAGTGGAAGGGGAATAGGGCCAAAACCTTGGAGGTTATGTGCCTTTTGAGGAGCGCTGTTGGTGGGACAGCGCAGAACCAGAGGAGACAAATGGCCGAAGAGAGATGCCTCCTCACGAGCAGCCCCTGGGGTCTGAGAACTGTGCTGCCCACGCTGCCATTGCTTTCCTGTTGCAGCGACAGCCTTGTGCAGACCCCACTCCCCCCTGGCTCTCTGCCGCAGCGTCCTGCCCAGCCTGGAAACTTTCCACAGCTACCGGGCTAATAAACTGTGGCTGCTTCTGAATGAGTGTCTGGCCAGGCCCTGAACTGCATCCTGCCTCTGGTGCTTGGCATGGGCAAAGGGGTCCCTGTGTCTGCAGGGGCTGTGCAGGGCACAGGGAGGGGGGGTGGGCAGCCCAGGGTGCCCACAGCACTGGTGGGGAGCAGGCGTGTGTCCCCATGGCCGCGGCACCTTGCGGTTCTTCATGCACAGAGTGGGGAGCTGGGCCTTTGATTTACTGCATTACCCCACGTGCTGCAGTAAATTGTCCTTATCACGCTCTGGCTTCTGCACTGACTCTTCCTCCAATGTTTTGGTCCCTTCCAACCAGTCCAAAGAGTTGGTTTTGTGCTCGGTTTCTTTGTGGGTCTCCTTCATGTGACCTTGTGCAGCAGCCCTGGCATTTTGCAATTCCCTCCGGCTTTGTGCGTGGTGTGGCTGTCCCAGCCTCGGCTTTTCAGGCACCGTCAGCGTTTGTAGTGGCCTCGGCCACTCGTCACAGTGTGGAAAATGGGTGTGGTGGCCGTGCCGCCGGGTTTTTGGCAGTACCTCTTGCCTTCTCTTGGCTCAAAGAGTGCCCAGAGCGTAGCACTGTCTGGACAGGGATTTCGTTACCCGCCATCCAGCCTGCCAGCGCAACCTTGTCATTGCGATTTGTCACACATATTTGGTATGTGTTTAGTATCTCGCTGAGGGCTCCTTTGCCAGGCCATTCATCTAATTGCTACTTGTCTGCTGCAAAGAGCGGCTTGGGCCAAGGCGGGGTTGTGCCGTGGGGCTGTGCCGTGCTCTCGGGGGGAGCGCAAGCCTTCCAAGGTGGAGGTGTGAACCAGCAGCGTGAGAACTCTGACCACCAGTCTCCTTTTCCACTAGAGGGGAGGTATTTTTGTAGGAGATAACTAGTTTTCTCGAACCAGCGATTTTAAAGGATTTTTTTGTTCTTCAGGGATGGAAACCTTCTGCAGAGACACCAGCTCCCCACTCCTCCCCTCCTTGTCTTTGCAGTTATTTGCTCTATTTATTTACTGCAAAATTTGCTGTATTGCCTGACATTTTTCGGTTATCAAAATATTTTGATTATGTGCAGGGGAGGGGGTGGGTTGATAGTGTGGCTGACATGTCAATAGAAAATTGCCTGTAAAATATTCCAACTAAATTCAGGGCGGGGAAGAGTGAGATACTCCAGCCTGTCCTAGGCAAACCCTTAACATTGCTGTTGCGACCTGGGTCTGTGCAGGGCTCTGGGTCATCCCAGACCAGTTTCCTTGGATATTCCCAGCCCTTTTAGGTTTGAGAGCCTGGCTGGAGTGTGTGCTCTCCCTGTGGATGCATCAAATCCAGCAACCACGGAAAGGAGGGTAGGGGAGTAGATGCTGCCGTGCAAGACACAACCTGAAGCTGCTGCGGAGGTTTTGATGAAGCACGAGAAGGGATGGAGACAGGATACAAAAAGCAGAACTCAAAAGGGGCAGGAGGGGAGTCGCACATCAAGGTCACTCTAAAAAATGCTGGAGCACTTTCCACTTTGTTTTCTCTCACTGAGAAGTGCTGCTCTCCACACAGCAACTACCAGCGCATTGGCCATGGAGATGTCCTCTGGCTTCGTCCTCAAGCAAGTGCAGTCATCAGAAGATGGACTTACTTGTGAGTGAAAAACTTCTCGTATCTTGAAAGCAAAGCTCCTCGGTCTCAGGCAGCTGAAATGGCTTTGAGAAAATATCTATTATAGCAGCTTTCCAGCTTCTGAGTGCAAAGCTGTTAACAGTTCTGAAGATCAGTGTTTATTCAAGCGGCGTACGATGACTTTGTCTGCTGTTGCAATTTTTCTACATCTAAACAAGCTCGTCTAACTTCCCCAAGCCAGCAGGTTTAAAACTTTTTCTGACTTGAGTTACCAAACATGCAATTTGTCATTATTAGGTTATTCTGTCAGAAATGCAGTACTGTGGGCATGTGTGTATAAATACTGTGCAAATACTCTTGGCAAAGCAGAATGTCCTGATAGGATAATGTGTTATTTAATACAGAGCTGTAGACTAGACAGGATCATTTGCAATACAAACGAGTTCCAACATCAGACATTTGCAAAAGTCCTTGTTATGCTGATTACAGTAGGAAAATTGCTATTTCCAGCTGAATATTTTTTGTATTGCACTCCTTGACCATCCACGGTCCTCTGCCGTATGACATGTAGTGTTAAATTGTACCCTCCAAGAGTTACTTTGTACAATTCAATGCAATAGGCCCAGGAGATGTCACTTAGACACGTGAGGAGTCTGTGAAATGGTAGGTTAGTGGTTGTCTTTACATGCCTTGGTCCTCGTCCTAGGAAAGACAGTCTGGCTTCTGTTTTTTTTTTTACCTGGAAGACATATTGATTCCTAAAGGCTAGCTCCTAGAATGGGTGAAAAGAAAACCCAAGCAGTGAAGCTATGCATCTCTGATAGCTCACATCCTACAAGCTAGTAGGAAAACAGGTTTCTCTGAGCCACTGGTCACCCCATGAACTGCTCCTGGGCATGTGCTCTCTGGAGATCCAGCACCGTTTCCAGAGCAAGCAGGTTCCTGTCCAGCCCAGGAGCACCAGGAGGGAGCCAGGAAGGCTGCTGAGCTGCCCCTGCCTGCATCCTGGCACTGTGACCTCACAGCTGAGTTTTAAGCCTCTTGCTGTGATTTTTGTGAGCACCTTGCCTCTTGCTGTCTGTAGGCAGCTTGTTCCAGTGCTGGGTGTTGGGACTATGATCACTGCACTTCCAGCAGGTCTTGAGGTCCCTTGCAGAGGTTTGTTTTCAAAATTAAGGCTGGGCTTGCCAAGGGCAGGAGTGAGGGTCCAAATGCTGGAGGGAGCCTGGCAGGTCGATCCCAAGCACTCTGTCTGCTGGCGTGTCCCTGGTTTCTCACCCTGGGAAGGAGTGGAAAGACTTAATTGAAGGGTCACACACTAGATCTTTGTCCCTCCAGCCTATGGCCACTTGCTTTGGCGGCTCTTGGACCCTCATGTGGGGCAAGTTTAACTCAAGGGGCTTTTGAGGAACCCAGCTGTCATCACTGCTTCTGAAAAGCCCTGTCCTGGTTTCTTTGGGAGACACTCTTTTTTTGAAGAGAAGTGTTCCTTTCTAGTAAGGGAGCTTTAAGCAGGGATAGCTTCTCTGTGCTGAAACACCTGATCCCAGTGTCTTGCGCTGTGTTCTGCTGGGGAGAGGGAATCATGGTACTGAGTAGGCAGGTTGACCATGAGCCAGTTGGCCTATTAGAGTTTTAACAGGAAGACAAGTGTTGCTCCTGGGGATAAACATTAATTAGGTTTCTAGATGGCCAGGACACAATATACCTTTAAACATGCTTCTTACTCTGAATTTCTCAGTACACTGAGTTACACCTACTGTACAACAGAGTGTTTTCCACTCCGAGGAGGAGGATGAAGCATCATTGCTCATAACCTAACGTTAATGCTAACAGAGCTCTTGGGGAGACACTTTGTTCGCATCTTCCCTTCTTCCAGAGCTTTCTGTCTCATGGTGCCTCCAGCTTGCAGGGAGGCTTCAGAGGTCAATCTGCAATTTAAAGCCACACATGATCTGACTTCCTGTACAAAACTGCAGGCTTGCACCAGGAATTAATTCAGCAAAGCACGGTGCAGAAGCAATGGCAAAACAGGCTTCACATTGTATTTCTCATGTTATCCTAGGTGAAAGGATGAGATGTTTCCTGTGTATGAGGCAAAAACCTGCATGCGTCATGGAGAGTGATTGTAGTACGTGCTGCTTTGCAAATTCACTTAAAATAGTGCCATGTGGGACAGAAGACCAGACACTTACCTGCCACATCTGGCCCAATTCCAGGGAAATCTAACAATAGATTTATGCTTTCCAGCAAAACTGCAAACTGTAGCATTATTCATAGAGAAAGAAGTAGGCTATATATGTGTATATATATGCTTAACATCATCCCGGACATCTGTCTCTTGAAAGCTGCAGTCACTCCTGGGGCTTGCGATGCCTCTGTGATCTGTACCTCTGACCCATGTGAGGCTGCAGGTGGACGGAGCTCTGCACACAGGGGAAGGATGCAAGGCAGCCTGGGGAATGAAGGTGAACTCTGTCTCTGTGCCCGAGCAAGGGGCAGCCGGTGGGGCTTTGCGACCCCCAGGCACCAGTGCCAGGCACTGCGGGAATCCCCTGCGGGGGTGGCTGGAGGTGCAGATGTGCTGGGAAAGACGAGAGAGAGAAAACGTGGGAGAGAGGGAGGCAGCAGCAAAACCAGTCTAACCCAAAAGGCAGAATGCCAAAACGAGACCACCCAGAACATGTTTAATTAGTACTTTTCCTAAATTAGTGCTTCTCACTGCTCTCAGGGCTCATCTTTCATTCATTTTCTCCTCTGTGAAATGTCAAGTCAAATGGGTGTGATAAGACATCGCTGTCATGGGGAACGGGGAAGAGCGTGCAGGCGCGGGCAGCAACTCTGGGCTGCCCTCAGGATGGGGTGCAGGATCGGGCCCCACACCAGCCTCAAAGCCGGTCCTGCTGGGAATGGGTCTGTTTTTAAATGATGCCAGTGGGGGGGACACAACCAGTGTCATGGGGCAGGGCAGAGCTGCCTGCAGAGATGCACACCTACATCTAAGCACTGCTTACGGCAGAGTCCCCACCCACCTTGTGAGCTGCACCATTTAGAAAGAGTGTACAGGGTCTGAGTTCATCCAACATTATTTGCTTCAGTGGATGCTGAAAACTGGGAGGAATAATTTCTGCCTTTTAACAGAGGGAGCAGGGATAGTTCTGCTTGGAGAATGAAAATCTATCTCTTCAAAAATGAGGCCGTTTTCCCATTGGCTATGGGACTGCTACCACGATGGTTTGCAGGAGGGAGATCTCTGTGTTTAGAGGCTGGTTTGTCATCTGGGCGGGCGGTGGGCAAGGCACAAAGGTGGGTGTCTCATGGGTCAGCTCCCACTGCTGTGCCCCATTCGCACTCCGGGAGGGCAGTGGGAGAGCCGTGGCAGCAGGGCAGGCAATGGCTCCCTGGGAGGCGGCTGCTGATGCACCTTCCCTGCCTGCACGGTCAGGGATGGTGCAGCTTGGCACCCTGCCCCAGCCAGAGCGTGGGGGATGCTCGGAGCTCTGCCGGGAGGAGAGTGCTCCCCACTCCCTCCTGCTGCGCAAACGCCTGGCCCTGGGCAGGGGCAAATGTGCTGGGGCTGCTCCTCCTGTCAGCGTGGCTCCCTCTTGCCCACACTGAATTTCGCCTGTCACCCAACCTGTAACAGCCTTGCATGACCACCTTGGCAATTTGCTTCTCGGATAGCTTCATACCCTCTGCAAATCACACATCCCCAGGGTGGCCAGCTCCTCATCCAAGGTTTGCTCTGCCTGGCTCAGCCCTTCCTGGCAAGCCCATCACCTGGGCAGACACGTGCATCGTGTGGTCCTGAACATCTCGGCTTCACAGGACCGTGCCAAGGAGGCAGGAGGCATGGAAACCCACAGAGGAGCAGGTCTGTGTAACCCATGGAGTGAACCTGAAGAGGGAAGCAAGGCAACCTCCTTTTTGTTTTCCAGTCTGATACGTGACTGGGGAGCGGTGATGGTGAGCTGGCCAATTTAGTCTTTTGCACCGAACTCACCTGGAGGTTCCAGTGTGGGCTGCCCTGGGTGATCCTGCTCTGGCAGGGGGGTCGAACTCAATGATCTCCAGAGGTCCCTTCCAACCCCTACCGTTCTGTGATTCTATGATTCTATGGCTACATCTAATAAAATCTTTTAATAAAAAAATATTATTTCTGAATCTTGCTTCTGGGAATGGGATCTACATTTCTGTACTCCTTACAGGAAAGACATCCAATTTTGTTTGAAAGAAAGAGAAATTTCAGCCTCTTGGGGAAGATACCTAACTGTAAAGAGACACAAGAAAAAGCCCAAATTACTTTCATGATGTCAGTAAATGATAGCATGAATTGGGAAATCCATGAGTTTCACTGAATCCAGTCACGGTTTCCTCCTCCCCCTACTTCTCATCTGCTTCAAAACACTTTGTTCAGGCTCAGGGCTGGAGGAGTGCAGAGGTAGCTAAATATTTCCACATCTGGTTTGGCGAAGATTTGGAAAAATAATTTTGCTGCAGAATTAACAACAGTAATGGAGTTTATTTGTGTCTCGCAGTATATGGCAATATATTGCAGCGTTTCCCCCTGAGCACATGTGTGCCTAGGCTGTCTGGCCTGGCACTACTGACTCACCTCCTCTTGGAGAGGAAGGTTTGCTGCCTCCCTGAGAGATAACAGGGCTATTCTCAACCATGGAAAAACTTTTACTGTTCATTTTATCAGCCTCTGGTGGGGAAGGTTTCACCACCCAAGCCCTAGCTCTTCTACACTTTCACTTACTTAACTTTGTGGTTTCGTGCACTGAAATGATATCAGCTGTCGATGATACCAAGTTCACACAGGAGACAGCTTACATGTGTTTAACCGTTTATTTGCATCCACAAAAAGGCTCCCAGAAAGCAGAGGGCTCAGTTTTGAAAGCTGAGGAATTTTTCTCCACAAAATATTTCTTCTAATGAGTTATGCAAAGCAAAAGGGTTGATGACGTGGCCTTCCCTGGAGAATGCCCTGTGGTATGGGTCACCAGCTGTGCCTGTCCAGCCTACTATGGCTTCACAGCAGTCAGCCAGATGTGGAGTTTCACCGCCTCACAGGCAAAATACAGAAGAAACTGGTTCCTTTTATCAGCATGGCTTGGGAATCAGGAGTGGATGCCTGCACTCATGGGTGGCTGTCCTCTTCCAGTACTGCCAAGGCAGAGGAGGATACTTAAGAAGAACTTGTTGTGTGGGGTGGTGGTTAGCTGGGAATAGCCCTGTGATGTGCAGAAACCAACTGTGAGCTCTGCATGAGATGAAATGTCTGTGGGCCATCACTCAGCACTTACCACAGAAGTGCTGGCACCTCCCTCTGAGGGGACTTGGAGTAGCGTACCCCACTTGGGGCCAAGGAAATGCAGCAGCTCCTGGTGCTGGTCACCCCTGGGGACCAGCTGCAACAGCAGAAGGCACTGGCGCATACCGAAACTTCTGGACAGGTTTTGTTTTCTCCAACAGCCACAGT
This sequence comes from Todiramphus chloris collaris, assembly GCA_025345505.1. Classification (NCBI taxonomy): domain Eukaryota; kingdom Metazoa; phylum Chordata; class Aves; order Coraciiformes; family Alcedinidae; genus Todiramphus; species Todiramphus chloris. The sequence goes on along the minus strand of JANVCC010000049.1, from coordinate 8,266,973 downwards.
TTACAAACTTGAGCCTAAGCTCACCTCCTCTCTGCCGCCTCTGCCGTCCCTCTGGGGAGGGCGGTGGGCAGGGAGCCACTGCTCTCAGGAAGAGGCTTTGTTGCAGGGCTCAGCCATTGAATTCAGCAACTTTCAGAGAACCCCACACTTCTTTTAAAGATTTATTGTTTGCTCTGGAAAACAGCTCTGAAACACTGCCTCTGCAGCCCCCAAACACCAGTGTGCACCATCGGGAGCTGCCGGGCTGGTTGTTGCCCCCAGGGCTTGGACCCTGCATAGAGCTGCGAGGTTTTGAGGTGGTGGCTGCAGAGGCCGGGGTGCAGCGTGTGCCCAGCACAGCCTCCACAGTCAGCAATGTACAGTGGGTCGCTGTGGCTTCCCCAGGGTGCAGTGGCAGCTCTGGGGAGGAGGAGGCTGTGTGGAAAGGATAGCAGCATTCTTTTTTGTTGTTGTTGTTGTTCAATTTTTGTCCTCTTCCTTCTCCCCTGCCTTGAAGTTCCCCATCGTGCTGGGCTGCTCCTGAGGCACAGTGAGGGTTTCAGCTCGCTTGGGGCAGCTATTTCACTTCCTTTGCTAATCAGCAACTCCTCTCCAAGTCCAAGGAGCAACAGGAGCATGGCTGAACCACGGCAGTGAGTGGGGCAGCTGGACATTGCTGAATGGAGAGGGATGAGGATGAGGACACAGGGCTTTGAGCTGGGAGGGCTGATTGTGCAGCAGCCTCCTGCACCAGGTCACCCTCCGAGATGTCTGGCGGAGATGAGGCAGCCGGAGCCATAACTGGCCTTTTATGGGGCCTTGGAGAAGGTGTCTTGGCAGCTGCCATTTATGCCGTGCAGAATGCAGCTCCCCCACCTCCGTCCCCAGTTGGCAATAACCGCTAGAAAGCAGCCTTGAAACAACAACCAGCTTTCTAATAAAGCTGGCAAGTATTGCCAAGAAAGAAAATGCAGGAGAACCGCGTGTGATCACGGAGCACAGCCTGCAAACCAGACCTTGCACTGCAATGTCCTGGCCCGATTTGGTGCTTCCCCATCCCCTTTGGCAGGACAGCGGCTGGTGGCCACTGAGCCGTCGGCCACTGGTTGCTCTGGACTGAGGTCCTACTTCTCCGCTGGTGGCATGTTGGTGGCAGCTGTGCCCCTGCAATGGCAGAGCGAGGCAGGTCACCTCTGACCTTGGTGGCCTGTTGCACAGCTTACACGAACTGTAGTAAAAAAAGTGCAAAAAGCTGCACGGTGTGTTTGTGACCAATGGTTTGACAAATCCACGGTGTCCTCTCTGTGTCCGTGCGTGACCTTATTCAGTAAAGTGATCCCTGCCAGTACCCGTCCAGTCTATGTAATATTCCTCATAACCATGTCTTGTACTATCACTCCCCACGACATTTGTAAAGTTGTAATTTGGGGAGGCGGGGTGGGGAGGTTTTCCTGCTATGTCTCCGGCTGCGTGGATCCTCTCTGGACCCTGCAGTGCCCCGACTCGTGCAGTCCCAGCAGCACCCCCCTGCCCGGCTGGCACCAGGGACTTGGGGGCTGCAGGCTGGCTCCGAGACCTGCTCTGGGGACCAGGGCTGGCCCAAGGGCTAGGCAGTTCTAGAGTGGTGCCAGAGCAGTGCCGGTGTGGTGAGGGAGCGCTGCCGGTGCCGGTGCAGTGCAGGAGCGGGAGTGGTGCGGGAGCGGTGCGGGTGCGGGAGCGATGCGGGAGCGGTCCGGCCGTGCCGGGCTGGGGACCAGCAGAGGGAGCACAAGAGTGCAAAAATCCCACCTGCGAGCTGCGGGACCAGGGCTCTGGCTGCACTGGTGTGTGCTGGTGTGCGCTGGTGTGCGCTGGTGTGCGCTGATCCAGTGCGGACCCCACGGCTGCTCTGGCCTGTGGGCGAGACACCGCAGCCCCAGCCCAGAGCTGCGGGGCTCCCCGGGGCCAGCGAACGCGGGCGGGATCTGCAGGGAAAGCCCCGGGCGTCTCAGGCGTCTTCCATCGCTCCAGCAGCAGCCCCCACTCCAGCAACCCCCCCCCTCCAGCAGCAGCCCCCCCCCCCCATGCCCAGCACCCAGTCTGTGCTGGCACTCTGCAGCTCTTGGTAATACACAAGCTGTGCAGCAATGTTGCAGGCTTTTCAGGTTGCTTTTCATTTCAGATTTCCTGCCCCCCCAGACTGAATGCTCCTCCTGTGAACGCTGCTGGGGTGAGCAACCCCCTCCTGCCCATCACGTGTGTGCCCCTGGGGCCGGGCAGCGGGTCTGTGCTGCACCCCAGAGTGCCAGGCTCTCTGAGAGCTGTGCAAAGAAGCTTTCCACACCTCTGAGCTCAACCTGCTTTTGGAGTTCACTGTGAAAAAGACACTGTGGCAAAGTCCAGGGGGGGAGTATTATTTATGGGAAACTGTATTCGAATGTAAACAGAGCAACCATCCAGTTATAGCCAAAGGAGCCAGTGAGACTTTAGAGTGGCCTTCCAATACATACAGGGGGCCTACAGGAAAGCTGGCAGAGACTCTATCCCAGAGTGTAATGGTAGGATGAAGGGTAATGGTTTTCAACTGGAAGAGGGTAGATTTAGATTAGATAATAGGAAGAAATTCTTTGCTGTGAGACACAGGAGCAGATATCCCAGAGAAGTTGTGGATACCCCCTCCCTGGAAGTGTTCAAGGCTAGGGTGGATGGGGCTTTGAGCAGCCTGGTCTAGTGGGAGGTGTGACAGTCCATGGCAGGGGAATGGAACTAGATGATCCTTGAGGTCTCTTCCATCCCAAACCATTTTATGATTCTATTCTATGATTCCGTATCCCTGCTGCAGCTTGTTGCCGCCTTCCTTGTTGCACTTTTTCTCCCAGAGCCAAAGACACCAGGAGGCTCTAGTTTACACCAGATTATTCACACAGGCCCTATCTGCTCTCACATTTAGTGCCTGCAGCCTGCCTGTCTTCACTGAGTAACTCTCCAGCTGCGTTTGCCACGCAATGTCTGTGCTGAGACCTTCAGCACCCTGTGTCCTGCAGCAGCAGCAGGTCAGGTCCCTGCACCAAAGAGTCTCTGCTGGGGCTGAGTCAATCACAACAGGCTACTACTGCAGAGCCTCGCAAAGTAAAAAGACAAATACTTTCCAGTATGTCCCTGCTGGTGGTACGGTTCTGAGGGCTGGTTTTGCTTGCTTTAGAAGAGGTGAATTTCACCCGGGAGGAATTCACTCCTTGCCTGTGCTAATATTAAAAATGTGCTGGATGGTTTAATTTTAGGTCTGGTTATCTTTCTGGCTGCAGAGTTTAACACAATTGTGTGGCAGGATGTCTGCAGAGGTCAGATGGGAATAATAGAGGTGTTAGTCACTCCAGAAAAGGAATTAAATCGGGTCGGGGAGTTTGCAGAGTTACTTCTGGTTCTGCTGTGGGGAGAACTGCTAGGTCTTGTCTAGCAAAGCTTCAGCATTTATTTAGGAAAGCATAGCCAGCATTTTTAACATTTTCAGCTGCCTTTCAGGGCAGTGGGTCCGTGTTGCAGCTGCTGTGGGGGACCATCCCGCTGGCAGCTGGGCACCGAGGGAGGGTTATTGTCCCATTGTGAGGATGGGAAATGCGAGTGCAGAGATGCAGAGCTCTGCTTGGAGGCTCACAGTGACTGAGCTTGAGTCTCTGGGGGTCTCAGCCTGATCCTTAACTACAAAATCAAGTCTTGCAGTCCTCCATGTGCCGAGTGATGGGTTTCAGAGCATCCCCCTCCCTGTTTGTGACCCTTTGCCAGCATCTTTCCTGCGCTTGTTGCAGGGTGTCCCTTCAGAAACCCTGCCACTCTCTCCAGCTCAGGCAACAGCATGGATAAACCTCTGTTGCAAAAGCTTGAGCCCCAGCCAGATTTCCCAGAGACCAGGCGAGCTCCAGCAGCTCAGAGCCAGGCAGGGTCCAGCTTGCGCCGGCGCCGATGCCTAGTGACTAGTCCCTGGGGGGTGGGTGCAGGCGACACCATGGCCCATGAAGTAAGAGTGACCTGAGGACTTCTCTGTTCTGAGAACTCCTTGGCTTAACACACAAGCTGCAGAGCAAAGCACACATCTGCCTGGAGCTGCCACGGAGGAAAGGGACTGAGCTGACGCCGGCGGGAGGGAAAGGCAATTTTGGAAGTGTGTGACTCATGCTTGGGTCTGACATTCAAGATAAAAAGGCAGAGATGTGCAGGCTGTGCTGGTTTCCTTGGTGGCTCCTCGTCAGGCAAGAGGGCTCTGGTGGGTGCATCCTTGCAGGGCCCGGCCCCACCACCCCAAGGCATCCAGACACACATGAGCAATTGTGGCTTTCTCACTGTTGGGCAATGAATGGGGCCTGAATATTGTTATGGATTTCAATAGAAAATGCTTTCTGATTGAAATGACCTTGATTACAGCCGGTTGTATAATTTGTTGTGAATAAAGTTCTGTGCAAAGTTTGGCATTTTCATTTTCATTGCATAATAATTAGTGATTACATTTTTCCAGTATTTATCCTGTGCTAATCTTGATATGAGCCTGAAATGCCAGCAGTGCGATGACATGAGCCAGCATCCATGCCAACCAGGGCATTATTTGCTTTCTATAGGCCAGGAACATCAAGCAACCCAGAATTGCTTCCCCTTCAGAAATAGACAACCAACTGATGCCCATTTGGCTATTTTTAATTTCATTAAGGGCTCTGTAAGTGCCCCTCGGGGGACAGATGCAAATGGGGAGATGTGTTTGTCAGGCCTGTGCATGCTGTGAACAAAAAATTTCTGCAAACGTACTCCCATGTAAACCAATTTATTCCCACAGTGTTCCTTTCTATCATTATGGGATTATGGTTTTAATAATGAAAATGAGGATAATAGTCCTTGGTATTTCCACTGACCATTTACAGCACCAGAACTCCTTGCCTTCTATGCAATTTCTGGCAAAAATGTGTCAACAGAATTATTCGACAAAATAATAATAAAAATCAGCATCTACCCACAGAAATGTAATTTAGGTTCAGTGCAACTTTTTGCGTGTCATATGGATCTAAGGACACACATGGAATTGCGCTGATTAAACTACAGATGCCTCTAAGGTGGGAAAAACCTTGTATGAGCACCAGCGGATCTTACTCTAAGCTAGAATATGACAAATTTAAATTGTCTGGGAATGGGGTTTAAGTAAGCCACAAAAAGAAAAAGTCTGCTTCAAGCCACCACAGCCGTGTCTGTGCAGGAAGTTGCATCAGTGTCCTCAAGCCAATGCAAATTTGCGTGCAGATGAACCCGGCATGGCGTGTCCTCACCGAGGGTCACGCTTCGAACTCACGCCACACTCTGTCTTCTGTGCTGGCTGCAAACCAGGTCAGCACCAAGAGCTAGGGCAGAAGCTTGAAGGAATGGGAGATCATAAAGATTTTTTTCTGTGGTGATCGATGAATCCGGGTAAAAAAAAGTTGCACTAAATTGTCAGACACAGTAAATTAATCACCCAGTATTGGGTTGCTGTTTTGCTTCCTCCATTGGGTCTCACTGAATAGTAGCAGTCACAGGAACTTTATAGCATTTACAGGAACTTTATATATGTATACAGCATTTATAGGAACTTTATTTTTGAGGTGAGACATGATTTCCTTGAAGGGTAACTGTGAATTGCAGTCAATAACACCAATGACTTCAAATCCTTGCTCTGACTGTCATCATGGTTGATTGGCTGACATGAAGATGAGACTGTTGGGCTCTGTATGTGCTCAGGCTGTTGTAAAGCACCAACAGGGTTCTGGGATCTGCTGCTGCTCTGAAGTCAGCAGTGCAAAGGGACAACTCCAAGTGTCCACGTGAATCGGGTGGGAAAGACATTGCCAGAGTATCTCCAATGGCACATCTCCAAGTGGCTGCACTAGGGGTTGGGTTTGTGCCTTCCCAGCACGAGCAGATGCAAACACAGAGCTGGAAGGTGGATTTGCAGCAGCAGAGCCCTAGAAACAGGGCTTGTCCCACACAGGAATGGGAGATGAGACCCCTCCAGCTTCTCCAGCCCAGACCCAGGGGAGTCCAGCCGGCTCAGCTATAAATGTTATTGCATATTTATAAACAAGAGCAGGCTGGAGGGATGACATGGCTCTGTTTACCCCAGTGGCATGTAAAAGTAAACACCCTAAATGAGCTGATCATTAACTTGCCTTCCCTGCTTTGCTTTCGTGCCTTCTTATATGAACAGGAGTGTTCCCCCTTGACTCCTTTGCTCTGTCTGTTTTTGTTTGCTCTATCTCCACAGGGCTGATTTAATAGCCCTTCTTGAACTCAGAGAAGGCTATCATTTGCTTGCAGATCAAAACAATGCTGTCTGCCTTACATCTGCAAAACCCCCAAATTCTGTTTTATGATTGAGATAAAAATCCTCCTCTCGGTTGCAGAAAACGAGCAGTAAAACTTTGCATGGTTCAGGACAGCCCCATAAAAACCAAGACTTTACTGAGAGCTTGGGAGCAAGCCAATTTGATGCATTAATCTTAAGAAATAAATCACATAAATAAGAGATAAGCACATGTTTCCCCCCAAGCAAATAGAGGCCACTTGGCTGTGAAAGGCTTGTCCTTCTCAAATAATGAGTGGGAGTCTCTAATTCCATGCTTGCAGTCAGTGTTTCTTTAGGGGCTTGCAGGCTGTGATTAGAGGAGTAGCTGCGCGTTATCAGCCATCTATTGAGAGGCTGTGTGTCTCACACAGCTCGCATAGCGAGCAAAGAACTCAGCGTAGACTGTTTTCCCACCCACACACTTTCACAAGGAGTCAACGGCGCCACTACTGCACAGGTCTTGTAAAGGGTCAAGGATTTATTTTTCTTGAGTGAGCAACAAACTTCTCTTTCCACCAGTAATAACATTTGGTGACAGAGAAGCACTGTCCCTAGGAAACAGTAGTCTCTGGTAAAACAGATGCTGCAGCTACAGGCGTGCTGCTGGGCCAGTGCCTGACCTTTGGTGGTACGCAGAAACCCCTCCTCTGCACCGGGTGAGATTGTCAAGACAGTTGCTGGAAAGGTAGGAAACACCTGAGTTGTTGCTTATGAAATCTTAGTCCACCTCCTTCACGTTTCATTGCACGAGCCTCAGTAGTGAGGGCTTTGCAGTCAGGGATGCTGCTTGGGGCATCATGAGGGACAGACCAACGGGGCCTGTCCAACACTGGGCACCAGTGAGGCAAGAGGGGTCCCGGGTAGAGGCTGTCAGGTACCAGCAGAGACCAAGGCTGTCCGGATGGGAAATCAGGCAAACAGTCTGTGTTGCTCCGAGTTCACCTTGATCTTTATTTTCCCCTTGGACAGTGAAAAGCCAGTGGGTGAGGTCCAATGCAGACTTCAGCCACAAGCCCAAATGCCGTAACTTGACATAAGCAGCTACAGCAGCAAACTCTGGTTACTGGAGATCAGCTTGTGTGGCTTAGGACTGAGTTTCATGAAAACCCAAACCAGCCAAGTCAAATCAGGGTGAGTTATAGATGATCCTGAACAAGCACCCACAAACTTGGTATCCCAACTCTTTGCTAAAATTAAACGCCCTGAGATGAGCTCCTCTCATCAACACCTTCCTAAACTTGTCTTTTCTTGATTTGCCTCCCCTCACAGCATCTGCAGAGCCGAGCAACACTGCAGCAGCTCCCCAGGGCCGTCTGTCCCTGGCTTCATCCCAGGCAGGCCCATTGCTGTGGTGCCCTCGAGGTGGCCCAGGCTGTGCTCCTTGGCCCTGGCATTTTTCCTCTCCATCCTCGCAGCCCCGTCACAGCCTCTCACTAATTCTGGGCCATGTTGGCAGCTGGCTTGACTCTTGCAGAGCTACCAAACCACATTTCATGAAGATTGATCACAGAAGCCATTGTTGTCCTGTGTAAAGCCATTTATTTTCTGGTTAATCCCCAGGGTTTCTCCAGAGGGTTGGACAATAACAGGAGCAAAGGGACCCTGCTCGGCACAGGCTTTCTCAAAGATGAGAAACCCTCGGCTAACCACAGTGTGCTTCCACCCAGCCACCGGGCTATTTTTAGTGTAACATTTTGGCTGGGCTGCTGTTCCCTCTGCTCAGAGCCCCAGTGTGCCCGCGGGAACTGGCTGAGCATCGCCACCGCGAGTGGCCCGAGGCGGGCGGGCGGCCTGGCTCTTCCTTGCACCCTGGGCAAGGTGAGGGTGCAAAGTCAGGGCAGGCGTCAGATCCGAAAGTCTTACCTACAAAAGGCTTTTCAGGGCATCCTCTGGTCTGGGCTGATAACTCATTTAAGGCACCGGGATGGGCATCTGCTGCCCTTCTTTCTCTGCTCAGTCTCTGTTGAGCTACAGCACTGCTTGCAGCTCCGGAGCCGTTAGTCCCTTATAGTGGACCTGCGGAGCGGGACAGGCATGGGAGCAAGCTGTGTGCAGGGGTGCTGGAGGCCTGTGAACATCATGGAGGTTGGTTGATCTTGGGTGCATCTCCTCGTGCTACCAGAGCTCGTGTCACACCTGTGTTGTGGCAGCTCTGCCATTGCAGAGGGCATACAGGAAAAATCAGGGGGCTGAAAAGTAACGCACCATTGCGCTGCATCAACTCTTTCCATGCTCTTCCCACACATGCAGGCAGGGAAGAGCAGGAAAGTACTTTGACCTCTTACTCAGCAGAGCAGTCCCAACCCCAAAACCAGCTCCCTGATCGCCTCCCAGTGAGCCCAGTCTCCTGCCCAGCTGCAGGAGCCAGCCCCTTCTCAGAGGCTTTCTCTATCAGCTGGAGCCATCTCCTTCGTACATCGCTCCTGCTCCATGGGGTCCCAGTCTACAGGCACAGGGATTATTTGACTGCTGGCCCTGGGGCACAGTCATATCCTCCAGGGTAAACAGAAGATAGAGAATAAATACTTTGTTATAATGATTGTCGATGGAGACAGAGCTAATAACCGTAGCAAGCAGAGTCTCCTTTGGGGGAAGAGGAGGGTTTCTGAGCAGAGCTGGGATGCCTTCTCGTGCCAGGTGCTCACAAGAGGGCTGGACAGTGCTTTCTGCCAGGGCACTGCCCGTGAGCTCTGCCACAGGCTTTGTGTGCCTGGCTGTCTGGGCACAGGGCGGCTGTTCCTGCACCTGGATGGAGAACATCTTGAACAGGAGACAGAAAAGTAGCCAGTAATGAATACCACACTCCAGCCTGCGTCTTTTGGATGAATAATCATTGGTGTTGAAATTTATGAGACTCTGTGAGTCTGGGCTCTGAGCGTCTCCACCAGTACCCAGCGGCTGTCCAAACGCAAACAATGAGTAACGGGAACCACAGCAACCGCGGTGTGGGGAAGGGGAGTGCCGCCTTCGCTCTGTCTCCCCATTCTGTCACCAAGCGAGGGGACAAGGACTTCTCGGGTCCCTCAGGGATGCTATGGACACTGCATGTCCAGGACACACAAAGGACATTTTGTGGGGAGACCTCCCTTCAGTTCCTGGTTCCCTCTCCTTGCGCCTGCCCCTGCAATGGGTGCTCTGGCTCTGAGGGGCTCGCAGCTGCACACAGCTGCCTGGTCCATATCCAGGTGACGTGGCTACAGCTTGACCAGAGCTTTCTCCATGACAAAATGACATTGGGAGGGCACAGCCCTGCAAGACAGCTCATACAGCCTTCAACAGCCTTTGGAAAGGGTCCGTAGCCAGCCGAGTCTCAAGCTGCCAGCTCCAGACAGAGAAGTGGGTTAGCAAAGCAAAGACAGATGGCAGGGATTTAACAGGAGCCTTTCTCCGTGGCCGCTATCACGACCCAGCCATCGGGAGTGTCCCCGCTGCCTTCGCTCTGCCTGGAGGGCTGGGCTCCCTCTCAGCCCTGGCTCGGGGGTGTGCCCCAGCTGGGCTCTGCAGGCAGCCCCTGCACCTTCCCTGCTGGGACTGAGACCAGTCTCTGTATGCACAGCCATACTGGGAGTAGTGGTGCAGGAGCTGCCATGCTCAGAGAGGAAGGGATCTCACAAGGGGCCCGATCTGCAGGGTGAGAACCCTGTCTGAGAGCCATGTCCCACAGGGATGGGGAAGGAGATGGGTCAGGCAGGGAGCAACTCTGCCATTGCCCAGCCCCCTGCCATCAGCCCTGACCATGCGGGTTTACTGAAGGACTTTGCTGCTGGATGGCTCAGGGACCATCACACTCCTTGGAGTGCACAGATGCCCAGACTAGCATCTGGGTTTAGGGTGGGCAGCTAAAGGATCCTGGGCCTCATGCAGCACCCACAGCACCCAGCTGCACACGCTGCAGGCGTGCATGCTGCACTGGCTGGCCTGCTGCCCGCTGCCCAGGAGATTAGGGGGCTGCAGCCCTGCAGCTGCCTGTCTGGGCCTCCCCACATTCCTCATCCCTTGCCCTGGGCTTTTCCCAGGGACAAGTCTGCAGGCGGCAGATGTGTCACTTGTTCTTCAAATATCACTGGTTCAGTCCAATGCTTCCTCTGTCCCACCCGGAGTCAGTCAGAGGCTGATTTCATATCCAAATCATTGCTAGATAAAAGCGAGAGGGATCTATCAGCAGCAAGATGAGAGATTCATTCCTTGCATGGGAGGAGAGACAACACATCCCAGGCAGTGTTTGGTGTCCTTCAACAGTTTAAATGCCTCTCTGAATACGACAAACGTGTGCCCTTACCAGGGACCGTGGCACTGCACTTGCAGGGCTTCTCCCTCTTCCAAGCCTGGCTGCTGCAGAAATGCAAGCAGGCAAAAATGTCCAGGCTCAGGAGTCAGCAGCCCTTGTTTTTTAAGTAGTTTGGCTATTTTAAATGCTGACGGGGTTTGTTTGTTAGGCCACAAGCTTTGCACAGCCTCCCCCTCCCAATCCACCTGAGGCAGAGCAGCTGGCCGCTGGCGCAGGCTGTGCTGCGGTGGCAGCGTGGGGTGCCATGCCTGCCAAGGGACAGTGACTGTCAGCCAAGGGACACGGCAGCCATCCCCACCCGCCGCTGGAAGCCTCAGCCAGAGCCTCCCCGAGTGCTGGCTGCTGGGTGGGAGCCTCGCTGGCACAGTTTTAGGTGGCCCTGAGGGATGCTTGGCCGCGGGTTTTCCTTGCCTGTGTTGGAGTCACTGGTTCAGGCTGGTCTGCTGTCTCTCTAGGTGGCTTGCTGGGTGATTTTAGCTTAGCCAGCAAACTTTTTGTTGAAACATCAGCTGTACTAAATTTGTACAAAGCAACTCTCATGCTGTCCAGATGCCACTCCTTCTAAAAATAGCCTTGTCTAGTCTGTTTTCCCAGCTTCTCCCCTTTTGTCAGTAATACTTATAATAGTCTTTGCAATATTTTAAGGAGTCGTTTGTCCACGTCGGGCCAGCAATTACTGGGAACAAGAGGCCTTCCCAGTGCCCCTGTACATGCCCTACACACAAAAAATAAGACCGTGAGGAAGGTCTTTATGCACTGGAAAACAATTTTTGGGTGCAGAGTCGACAGCTGTGCCACGTTGGGTCAAGTCCAGGCTTTCCTTGCAGAGCTCCTCAGCACATGGATGCTGCTGTGAGTCCCTCCCTTGGCACTGGTGCAGTGTCTGAGGTGAGAGCAGGGTGCCCTGAGGGTCCCCACCATGGTGAGTCAGCATCCCGTGTAGCCAGGAGCTGGAGAACCACAGGATGGGCTGGGATGTGATGGGTTGAAATGGGGAGGGGTAGGATGAGATGAGATGGGATTGAGTGGGATGGTGTGGGGTCTGGTTCAATGGGTTGGTATGGGGTAGGATGGGTCGGGATGGGGATGGGGTAGGAGAGGGAAGGATGGGGTGCCAGGGCAGAATCCAGGGGTAGTTCCCTCCCACTCTTGGTTTGGTGGGAAAAACTGTGCGCACTCATGCCTCAGTTTCCCCGTCTCTCAGCAGGTATGACCAGGACATTTAAGAACCTAGGAGCTTTGTGACTGGAGGTTACCACCTCAGCAGTGCTGTTCTGAGCACCACAGATACTCTCTGTGACACTATCCTATTCGCTAATATTTTATTTTGTTAAGATTTTATGCCATTTCTGAAGCATTTTTGTAAATGCAAGCAGCTTTTAAGGACATTGGCATCATTTAAGTTTCCAGCAACGTTCCTGAATGTGTGGCTTTTCCTGTGTTTATTTTTCCTCCTCCGGGACCTTTTGCTCAGCAAACAGGCTGTTTTTTTTTTTTTTTATTTTGGCTCTGCCTGCTTGGAGCGAGCATCCTGGGAGGTGCATCCTGGGGTTGGCAGACCCCGTGCAGGGCTGTGCTGAAACCCCAGGGGTGGTTGTGGGGATGCCCAGGGGACCAGGAGGAGATGCATGTGTTGGGGGTGGCCAGCAGCCCTGCTCATACCAGTGACAGAAAAGAAACTTGATTTTGCTCAGCGGCAGGTCAATGGGACCCATGGCATCACGTCCATCTGCTGAGGCAGGCCAGCAAATGGGGAAATCTTCTCTGGGCTACCATTTGCCAGAGCTGATTGGTGCTCTGGGGTCTTGGTGTGCCCAGCAGCTGGGTGAAATGACCCCAGGAAGTCCCAGGCAGTTGGCTTGGAAAATCCCAGGGAGTTTGATTTACTCCCAGAACATGTTTGTGTAACAATACAATGGGGGAGCCCTATTTTTGGTACAATGCATGGCTCCACATGCCAAGATGTGCTGATACTGCCCAGCCTGGGCAGGCACTGGCACAGCCGCACCACAGTCCCATCCCTGCTGCCCACTCTCACCCTACAGCCCTCGGGTGCAGAGGGGGGTCCTGGAGGGCTGGTGGTCACAGGGGGTTGTCCAACCGATACTGCTGCTTACAGGGCTCCTTGCTGGTCTGTAAAACCTTGTGAGCAAAAGGAGTTAACATTCAAGGTACAGGGAATGTTACCTGGCCAGTTTCTGGGGGTTGGCTAAAGGGATCGCTAAAAAACACCAAATGGTTCTTCAACAGCAAACCTGGGGAGCTGGTGGGGAATACTGCTCAGTGGGTGGAGGGGCATCTGTTGGGCTCTGTCTTGTAGGAAACCTCACTGTGTCTGGAATACTCCACCTGGCAGTACTGTCTGCACCTGGTTTAGGTGTTAGTTTGGAGATTTTGGTGTGGAAAAGACCCTTGCACTGTCCCAGCATCAACCCTGGCAGGAGAACATCCACCTCCATGCTAACCCCTGCCTCTGTTGCAGCCATCCCAGGGCACACCTTGTTCCCAGCAGTGTCGATGGGAACTGCTGGGCTAATTACAAAGACAGTTGCTAACAAGCATGTCCCTGCCACCTCAGGTCTGACCTGCATCGGCACAGTTCCTCTGTGGATGGCCAGCTCCTTCTGGCCAGGGGACGGTCCCACTGCCCACGGGCTGGACTGTGGCCAGGTGGCCTAGGGCACACCAGCAGACCTGGCACAGGCAGCTCAGACCCTGGCAGAGGCTGCACAAGTTAATTCTATCCATCCCTGTAGCAGGACAGGAGAGCCAGGAGACACCCTTTTGCTTCTGGCTTGGCAGTCCTGATTCTGATTACTGCTGGCCTGCAATAGCTGCTCCCCGTGGGGTGGCTGTGGGGGCTCGCTCTGCCCTGGGCAAAAGAGGATGGATGCCCTGGAGCCCCTGAGAATGGTCCAAGTAGGCACGCTCGGGAAGCATGCTCTGCAGCATGCCAGGGTGGCAACAGGCACCTTAAAGGGTGAGTGCAAGAGGAGAGCAGGCACTGAGGCTTTCCTGCAACACAACCAGCATCAGGTCAGTTGGCCCTGAGGTTCTGTTCATGTTTCACAGTGTGCTGGACCAAGCCAGGCACAATGGGAGAGGCGGTTTGGGAGAGCTCTCCTCCGAACGCAGCAGCATCACTTTGGCTTCACGGCTGCACTGGGCTTGTACCTGGGACCCTCCAGCAGTGAAGCTCTGCCTGTTGTCCTTGCAGACGAGTCTTTGGGGCCAATGGACACCACTGCACACCCAGGCATCTGCTCACGCATGGACCAGCAGCAAGATGTGCCAGCTCTGCTGATGGACCAGCAGCAAGATGTGCCGGCTCTGCTGATGGACAGGAGTGCTCGGTGCAGGCCATGCCCAGGGAGGTTCGTGAGGGCTCAACCTGGGCAGGCAGTCTTGTTTGACCGCCCGGGTCTGCTCTGTGGGAGGCAGCTCCCGTATGCTACCCTTTATTCTGCTTCTTCTCAGCGGCTGCTGGGAGGATGCGGAACAAACAAAGGCGGGAACAATGCTTTCCAGGAACCGCGCGCTTCCTCTGACAGCCCCAAGGTCAGGGGTGTGAGCACCACAGAAACACCCTTTGCTCCTCGTGTCGGGCAAGCTGGAGAGGTGAGCGTCGCACCAAGCCCTTGTGCCACCATCTCTGTTAAACAAACAAGAAAAAGATTCACAACTTATTCCCCACCCCCCTAAAAGAGCTTGTGGATTTGCAGCAGCTTGGCCTGGGGGGTGCCAGTGCGAGAACCAGAACCCTTGTGCTTTTGCACGTTGGTGTTTCAGGAAAGGCTCAGGAAGTGCTGATGAAGCGTTCAGACTTCAGGCCTTACAAACTGGAGGGGAACATGCATGGCAAGAGGCTCGTTCCCATAGCTTCTCCCAAACAAAATCCTTACCAGGGTGCATTTGCACAGTGGGCTGCATATAAATTATCCATAAATAAGCTTAACATTAGCGAGCAGGTGGAACAGGGCAGGGTTCAGGAAATTATGCAAAGAGAGTAGACAAAGAGCTGGGCTGCGATTGCTCTTTGTCTAGGGGAGCTGGGCTCACTTTCTGCAGTCACAACGAGTTAGCACATGGTACAAAGGCAGGCAATTTCAGATTTGATTAAACTGTTTGACAGCATTCATATGTTAAATAATTATATGCTACTACCTGCTGCTTCAGTATGCATATCTCAAGAGAATCACGAGTGAATTTGTTGAGGCCAGAGTGCAGTGTAATAGGAGATGTAATTATTAAAGCAAACAAGAGGAGAAAAAAACCCCAAATTTGTTATGGTTTGTACCCAATGACCAGTCATGACAAGGCGGGAAGAAATGAGTGACATGACCAAACACAGATGCCCATTCTGGCATTTGAGAGTCCAAGCCAGGCACAAACATTTTAGGCAGGATCCTCTCTCCCATCTTCAGAACTTCAGACACACACGAGAGCAGCGCGGCGTTGCCCGCAGATGCCTGCAGAGGCAGGTCAGGGCTGTTCAAAGGCATTCCCAACGTAAGGATTATTTTGCCTTTATGCTTGCTGTGCATTCAGTCTTTTGTGAGATGCCACAAGGAATCGAATGACATTTGAAACAAGACCAAGGATTAGAAATCCCCCATGTTGGCCACACAATGTCCAGGCAGAGGAGCTGTGGAGAACGCTGCGGGGCAGAGGCAACACACAGCCTGGCATCACCTCTGCTGCAGGAGGGGACCGCAGGGACCTTGCACCCCAGGTATGCTGCCTTCAACCCCTGCTTTCCACACGACTGAAAAGATGGCTCTGAAACCTGGCTTCCTGGCAACACTGCACGAATTTGCTCTGTCAGTGGTCCCAGCCCATGGGAGAGAGGCAAAAGCTGCTTTTGCTAAGTGAGGGGATGTTCAAGGACAGCTCCTGGCTGGGTCGCTGCTTCACACAGGGCTGCATGGCTCTGGACACGTGTCCTGTGTCACACCAGGACCGCGCAAACACCTTGGCTCACATTAAAGTAATGCCAAATAGAGACGCCAAAAATGCTGGTGCTGCTGCTGACGAAAATATCTGCAATGGTTCCTTACACCTCCCTGCTCTCCAGAGGGAAAATTGTGGCTGGTCCCTGCCTGGGGCTGTGGTGTCACCCTAGGCTGTTTCACAGATGGTGATGGTGAGAAGCAAGGTGACATCTCCCTCTGCTGTGGCTCCATCCAGATGCAGACAGACCCCATCCCAGGCATCAAGCAGAGCAGCTTGCCTTGGCTCCAGCTCAAAACCACCATAGGAAGTGCAGAATGAAAGGAGCTAGAGAACGTGTTGCAAAAGTTGCCTCTGTGCAAGGAGTATAACAACAACAAAAAGTATCTACAAGAGGAACTGAGGAAGGTACTGGTTCTTGGTGATCCTGCTGGGTCACTGGGCTGGGTCTGTCCCCTGGAGGCCATCAGCAGTAGTTGTGTTCCCTCCTCTGGGTCAGTGCAGTGGGCAAGTGAAGTTGTCCACCATGGATGTTTCTGCTGTTAACAGTGAGCTCCAGGACAGCGGAGGAGTTTCAGGTTTGCTCTGTTTTCTTATGGCCACCATCAAGTCCAACCAGCCCCAGTGCTGTTGAAGCAGCCCTGGTATTACTTGCAATGATTCCATCCTCCCTCCCTCCCTCCTGCAGCCAGACACGGGGTGTGGAAACAGCCCAAACTGGCTTTTTTTCCAAGAGCACTTGCTGTGGAGAAGCACCTGGGTTTTCATGTAGGCTCCAGCCCTGGGTCATCCCCACATCACCCTGTGTCACCTTGCATCACTCCACACTCCCTCCATGCTGGCGTCTCTGCCTCTGCTGCCCCGGTCTCGCTTGGCTCCTGTGTGTGCCAGCTTGGTGCTGGGAACAGGATAAAACACAGTGCAGAGAAACCCAGCCAGCCTGAAAAGGCAATTGTGCCTGCAGCAGGGAGGAATCAGTCAGATCTGTGATGGTAAAGAGATCAGGCAGCTCTGCCATGGAGAGGGTGAGCTTCATTTTGGGGAGGTGATGACTGGCAGCAAGAGGTGAGTGAGCAGGCAGTGCCAGTCCTCTGCCTGCAGAACCAACCTTGGGCATCCCCCCCCACCATGGCCCTTCCATGGTGTCAGCATGGAGATGGGAGCCGCCTCCCTTATGTTCCTGTAGCCACAGCATACAGCTCAGGCTGCGTTCACAAAGCAACCTCCAGCTGCACTCTAGGTATGAGATTGTGAAGCAGCCACCTCAGCTTGGGGTGCCCAACTGCCTGGTGTGTGGGTAAAGCGTGGGTTCCGGGCAGCTGGGCAGGAATCAACCTGTAGCTGAGCTGGGGGGCTGCCCTATGAGCTACACCCCTACAGACACTGGAAATTAATTCGTCAGTCTTGTTTTGCTGATTGGCAGCTGCCAGATTTAAGTTGCTTGCAGAAGGATTCCCCCAGGGCTGGCTTAGAAATGTGTCTGTGGTGGGGTGCGAAGGAAGGTGCACAGCGAGGTGTCCTGCAATGTCACCCTGTCCCCAGCCCTGCCCGGCTCCCGGCAGCACTTTGCAGCATGTTTAGCACAAAATTCCCCCAAAAACTTTCCATTCTCATTCCACTATTGCCAACTGTGTTCTCCTAAAGCATTTCCCCCTCCTTCCAAAGAAGAAAAAAGAAATCAGAAAGTTCATAAAGACTTCTACCTGGAGAGAGAGGGCTTTGGCGAGTGGCTGCTAGGGCAGGGAGGGCTGTGCCAGGCTGCCCAGCTGGACACAGGGCTCGCCAGCACTCACCATGCACCAGATTGCAATGAAAGGTTTTATTGCCCAGTCATCTAGCCCATATCAGGCAACTATTTGGCTGGAGGAGAGGCGTCCATTCAAAGCCAGTTTACAGCAGAATCTTTATTTTTATTTTAAAAGCATCTGGAAATTAAAAATCCCCTTTGGCGCTTGTCCACTTTGGAGAGAGAGCCAGGCCTGTCGTCTGGCCAAGCAGCCCTGCTCTAGCTGGGTTGGGTGGATCGAGCACTGGGACGTTTTTCCAACTCAAGCAGACGCAGGCTGCTGGCTTTCTTCCAGCAGCTCCACAAACTTCCCACGCCGAGCATTGGTTTGGTCCTCACACCGTACGTGTGACACAGCATGCACGTCACTCAGAGCCATTCCAAGTGTGTGCTGTGACCAGCCCCCTGCTCTTCCCCAGTCCAGGGATGTCTGTCAAACGTGGCCAGGGCAAAAAGCAAAAAGCTGGTCAGTACATGTAGAGTTTAGTCCAGGTCCATTCTGGGGTGGCTGCAGGTCTGACAGATGCTGATCACCCCCAACAACCTGTGCCCAAGGAGAGGGCACATCACTGCAGCCTTCTCAGCAGCACAACTGGAGCTGACGCCACCCAAGGTTGGCTGAACCTGGTGGGACAAGTCTGCTGAGTTTATAGCAGAGCCCTGCAAATTTCTCCATGAGCAGTGTTTTGCCCCCAAATCCACAACATTTCATTGAACTCCTTTCTTGGCAGGTGGGTAAACACCAGCTGGGTCATCCCTTGGGTCAAGTTGTGTTTTGGAAGAAGGGGAAAAAAAAAAAGAGCAGCAAATGCATGCCTGTGTACAGTTATAGTTATGTAGACCTGATTGCATTCTGCAGGAAAAGTGCAGTCACTGGACATCTCCATCCTGCTGTGGCAGCTGGCATCTCTGGCTGCCCAGCACCATGCATCCCTTCACCATTTCTCTGGAGTGGGAAGGCAGGTTGCTCTGAAACAAGGCAGGTGATCGAGCAGTAACTGATTTATTTGTTCTGTGCTGCAGAAGGACAACTGAGAAGCCCCTGCCCTACAGCTTGGGATTGCAGCTGGGGAGAATTGAACCTGCTGAGCCCATCAGTTGCAACCCAGGACAGCATCTTTTTTCCCAAAAAAGTGGGTGAGATGAACAGTGTATATTCAGCTGAAGGAAGAGTTGAGCATCTCTGGATATTTGCCTATGTCCTGCTGTGCCCTCCTCCTCCCCCACGGGTGAGTGTTCCATGCCCTGGGGTGGCTGCAGCAGTGGTGTGTTACCCTCTGCCTACATCCATGCCTGGAGGAGATGAGGACTATTGCCTGTGAGTGTCACTGGTGTTTACTGTCAGGAGAGGAAGGCGATATGGGTGTAAGTTACTCCTGGGGAGATTCCGTCTGGACACAAGAGGAAAGTTTTTCACAGTGAGAACAATCAGCCATTGGAATAATCTCCCCAGGGAAATGATGGGTTCCCCAACACAGGACACTTTGAAGACTCATCTGGACAGGGTGCTGGGCCATCTTGTCTAGACTGTGCTTTTGCCAAGAAAGCCTCGACCAGGTGATCCTTGAGGTCCTTTCCAACCTGATAGTCCATGATTCTATGATTTAATACCCTGTCAGGCTGGGTAGAGGGGATTAAACGAGCATGAATGTATCACCCCTCAGCCTACCCTTCCCAGCCTGCCCTGTCCCACCAGCTCTTGCTTCCAGGTACAGTCTTCACCTCTGCTCCAGGAATCTGGGAGCTGTCTTTCTCTTCTCCCTCCCAAAGTCCTGCTCTTACTGAGAGTTACTCCTTACCAGGAAAGACCAATTTCACCACTTGCACAGGCCGGTGATGGTCAGGCACTGGGAGACACGAGCAGAGACTCTTCTCTAATCTTAGCTAAGCTCTTGCAAAGCCCTACTGCACATACACAGAGTAGACTTTTTCAGAGCCTCATAAAACTGAAACAACCGTGGTCAGATCCTTATGGCAATGGCAACGCGCCCATCTTTAGCACAGAGCCCATCTTCCCCCACTGGATTTCAAGTCCCCGTTTCAAAGTATGGAAGCATTAGATCTTTCCAAAGAAAGGATTTCCTGAATTATTCTAACACTGAAAAAAACAATGTACTCTTCTCTGCCCTGACTCTCACAGACAGTTGGAGTACTTGGCTGAAATTTTCTCCAAAAAAAAAAGAAAAAGCCAGAGTCATGACATAAGAACAGGATCTTGCACTTAGAAGGGACAAGCAACCTCCAGAGAAGGCCGTGCTACCAGCTCTGCCTCTAATAATATCTGCCAACTCTGTGAGCATTGTACATTGTTTAAAGAATCTAATCAAATTATTTATTCCTTTTGAAGTCAGACAACTTTGATTTAACAATGACTTCAGAGCTTTGAAAACCCCAATCTTTTCTAGTTTGTCTTCCATGATGGTTCTTTACCTGTCTCCCATCATTGAATAAATCATTATAAACATAAACCAGATGCCTAATGTTAACAATAACTTTGGAAAGCCCTGATTCCCCTAAGATGTATGGGCAATGACTAACACACTTTTAGCCTCCAGACTTAATTTAAAGCATTCTGAAATTGTGCACTAGTGAGATGAAGGCTGCCCGAGACAATAACTTTTACATTAAAAATAATCTGTCTTTAGCAGCAACAAAGTGAGGATTGTCCTTCAGCCCTGGTGTCTCAGCCTCTGCAAGCTGTGGGGTGCACTTACATGAATTCATGCCTGAAGACGTTGGAAAAGGAAGACCTTGCACCAGCTTAAAGAAAAGAAGGTGTCTGAATGCATGGGAGCAGTAGCTTTTGCAACTTGTGGTGAGCACATGGCAGCCAAACACTCCTTGCAGCAAAGCTGGTGTTATTTTCAGATGAAGTGTGACAAGGGACAGTGCTGAGTCCCTAGGCATGATGGTTTGCTCTGGCAGGAGCAGAGAGTGATTGAGTTGACCTCAGCTTCTGGGTCACCAGCTGAACTAAAGCACTTTGAAACCTGGAACTCACCTTGCCTGAAGAGAGATCACCAGTGTGTGGAGCAGATCAGGGGGGTGTGCTGGTGGAAGATCAGAGTGTTTCTGACCCAGAGACCTCAGCCTGCGGAAAGCCTGCAGCTAACAGCTGCTCCAGAGCTGCTCTGTAGGGATTGTATTGCTTAACAGAGGAACACGCTTAAATGCGTTACTAGTACAGCTAAATTAGTGTCTGGAGATTGACCTCTGGCAAAGAAACAAAGTTTTGAAAGCTTGGTTCAATATTCTTTAACTTTCCTATGCCTGCACACACTGAGCCCACACTTAGGTTAATCTTGCCATTTTATTTGCATACTTTTGTCATCCCTTATTTACAAGGTTTTCTGTCTTATTTGTTTGAGGCAACTACCAAAAAGTGGAGAGAAGTAGGAAGGCTGGGAGGAAATCTTTGGATCTGCCAAAGTTAGGGAAATGCATGTTAGGTAAACTCTTCCACGCAGATGTGCTTTGCCCTTGTTATGTACCAGCACAGCGGGAAGCTCGGTGCAGAATTTCCTGACATAGAGTGAATTAAAAGAAGTCATCACTAAAAATATACCAACAGGGAGGCTCATGGGGAGCGCAGGTGGGATTATTTCTCCTCCCTAAACTTCATGGCAGTACCTCTGGTTGATTAAAAGACCCTCATGTGACAGCCTCCCAAAAAACCTGGTCACACTGAAGCCCAACATTGTTTGAAGCCATAGCAAAGATACCATGTGAAAAATAAAAGCAAACCGAGACCGTCAGAGGTAGATGTTCCAGGAGCTCACCCATCAAGCATCACAGCTTGTTTCCAGCTGCTTGGTGAAGCTTCAGCCCTGGACTTTTCTTTCATTCTGATTTTCAAATGAAAACTCACCAAATTATTTGATATGAGGAATGATACAAAGGACAGAGTGACTTGAGGTGAGTAGAAACTCTGGACCCAATGTCAGGGTTAAAGGGAAGGCAGGAGAAGGTAATATCATAGTGAAGGTCTGCTACAGGCCACCTGATCAGGAACATGGAGTGGATTAGCCCTCTACAGACAGACAGGAACAGCTTCAAGTTCACAAGGGAGGATTTCAACCACTCTGATAGCTGTTGGAAGGACAGCACAGCAGGGCATCAGCAACCCAGGAGGTTCCTGGAATGCACTGATGACAATTTCCTTCAAGTAGTAGAGGAACCAACAAGAAAAAGTTCTATGCTGGACCTTATTCTTACCAACAAGGAGAGGCTCATTCTTACCAGTAAGAAGGGGCTAATGTGAAGCTCAAGGGCAGTCTTGACTGCAGTGACCATGAAAATTGTGGAATTCAAGATCCCTAGTTCAACAAGGACACACTTAGATACAGAAAGGGAGTCAACAGAGAGTGGAAGCAAGGACAGGTAGCCTGGGAGGAACAGAAAGAAATTGTCCGAGCAGCAGCCAGGGATTAGGTTAGGAGAGCTAAAGCCCAGATAGAACTAAATCTGGCCAGAGACATCAAAGGCAACAAGAAAAACTTACATCAGTGATAAAAAGAAGGCCAGGGAAGATGTGGGCCCTCTGTGGAAGGGAACAGGAGACCTGGTCACAAGGGAAATGGAGAAGGCTGAGGTACTCAATGACTCCTTTGCCTCAGTCTTTACTGGCAAGGGCCTCCAGCCACATCACCCAACTTGCAGAAGGCAAAGGCAGGGACTGGAAGAAAGAAGATCTGTCCACTGTAAGTGAAGATCAGGTTTGAGACCATCTAAAGAATCTAAAGGTGTGCAAATCCATGGGACCCAAGGAGATCCATCCATGGGTCCTGAAGGAACTGGTAGATGAAGTTGCTAAGCCACTTTCTATCATATTTGAAAAGTTGTGGTAGTCTGATGGAAAAGGGAAAATGTAACCCCCATTTTCAGAGAGGCTAAAAAGGAAGCCCTGGTAAACTACAGTCCAGACAGTCTCACCTCTGTGCCCAACAAGATCATGGAGCAGATCCTCCTGAAGGATGTGCTAAGACACATGGAAAACGAGGAGTTGATTGGTGGCAACCACCATGGCTTCACCAGGGGCAAATTGTGCCTGACAAATTTGGTGGCCTTTTATGATGGAGTTACAGCATTGGTGGATAAGGGAAGAGCAACTGACGTCATCTACCTGGACTTGTGCAAAGCGTTTGACAGTGTCCCACATGACATCCTGGTCTCTACATTGTAAAGACATGGATTTGATGGATGGGACTACTCAGTGGATAAGGAACTGTCCGGCTGATTGCACTCGAAGTTGTGTTCAATGGCCTGATGTCTAAATGGAGATCAGTGACGAGTGGCATTCCTCAGGGATTGGTACTGGGGCCAGTGCTGCTTAACATCTTTGTCAGTGACACGGACAGAGGGATCAACAGCAACTTCAGCAAGCTTTCTGATGACACCAAGCTGAGTGGTGCAGTCAACAGGCCGGAGGGAAGGGATGCCATACAGAGGGACTTTGACAGGTTGGAGAGGTGGGCTCATGCAAACCTCATAAAGTTCAACAAGGCCAAGTGCAAGGTCCTTCACATGGATTGGGGTAATCCCAAGAACAAATACAGGCTGTGTGATGAGTGGATTGAGAGCAGCCATGAGGAGAAATACTTGGGGGTGCTGGTTGACAAAAAGCTCAACATAAGCCAACAATGTCTGAGTGCAGCCCAGAAAGGCCCAAACATACCCTGGGCTGCATCAACAGAACCGTGACCAGCAGGTTGAGGGAGGTAATTCTGCCCCTCTACTCTGCTCCTGTGAGACCCCACATGGAGTACTGTGCCCAGCTCTGGAGCCCCTGACATAAGCAGGACATAGACCTGTTGGAGTGGGTCTGGAAGAGAGTGACAACGATGATCAGGGGGCTGGAGAACCTCTTCTATGAGGACAGGCTGAGAGAGTTGGGGTTGTTCAGCCTGCAGACAAGGAGGCTCTGGGGAGACCGTATTGCGGCCTTCCAGTGTCTGAAGGGGGCCTACAAAGAAAGCTGTGGAAGGATTTTTTACGAGGGTCTGTAGTGATAGGATGAGGGGTAACAGCTTCAAACTGGAAGAGGGTAGATTCAAAATAGAAATCAGGAAGAAGTTCTTCAGTGTGAGGGTGATGAGACACCAGAACAGGTTGTCCAGGGAGATCGTAGATGCCCTAACACTGGATGTGTTCAAGACCAGGTTGGCTGACACTGTGCAGCCTGGTCTAGTGGGTGGTGACCCTGCCCATGGCAGGGGTGTTGGGTGTAGATGATCTTTAAGGTGCCTTCCAACCCACACCATTCTATGATATCCCAGGACACTTTCGCCACCTGCTTCACCTTTGTGCTGTTGTACACCACCAGGAGAGCTCCTTGCCAAAACAGAGCCCACTGCCTAGCCAGCCATGCTTGTGGCAGCACCAAATCTATCTCCAGAGGAAGTTACCAGAGCACTAGATTATAAAAGACCATGATTTATTCATCTTAAGCCACGCTTTTGGTCACGTCAAATAGCAAGTAAAACCTGAAAAGCATATTTTATATAAAATGTTAATTCTATGTGATATTCTTCCTCATAAAGAATGATTTACCTGTCTCTGGGGTTATGGTCTGTGTACAACAGAGCACATGTCTGTTCTGGTTCCTTACATCTGAGATACAGATCCCAGGCAAACAGCTGTCCCATGGTATTGTGAGTTTTTCATGACAAACGGGAATCATTCGCAGGCAGCTTTCATTTGTTCATCTGAAAGACTCCATACATTCGTGGCTGCCAGAGTCCTGTGAACTTTCATATCTGTTATGCCATCACCACTACAGATGCTTTCAAATTAACAACCAGACAGATTTCCTTTCTATGACCAAGCAGGAAACTAAAGAGGAAAGACAGAAATTACTACATTACAGAATACCTTCTCCTCCATCCCACTTAGCAATCACTTTGTAAAGTGATATGAAAGATTATTTACACTGGGATACATCTAAGGGGATAAATAAGAGCAAATGCTCCAAAAAGGGATCACAGCGTTTGTTTCCTCTCTTACCCTTGCCTGTCTCTGCACTGAGCAATCATCCTTACACTGGATGTGAGCTGGGGCTGCTGCACCCCCAGCCACGATCAGACAGGGTCTTGACAAAGTGTAATAAAAATTGGTGAGAAATAAGCATTTTAAGTAATATTGCAAGTTCATTAGCAATTTAATTTCCTTTTGGCTCATTACTTGTTTCGATTCCTGTTTGATTTTGGAAAGGGATATCTTCAGTCTCTGTGTATGGGTGAGGGCAGGCATGCAGACAACAGCCCTTTCTGTAGGAGCAGATCTGCTGTTGTGTTGGCAATAACAGTTTCCAAGAAGAATAGAATAAAAAGCAAGAAAGCGTTGCAAGAGGAACATTTTATAGCAGTATATTGCACAGCTGGCCTTACACTGCCAACACGTATTTCCAAACACGCAGACATGGGATGCACAGCAGAAGGCTGGAATCATGGCCTGATGCCTTTTCAGAGGAAGAGGTGGCCATTCCGTGCATCTATCAAAAAGATTGCGCATCCAAAAATAATGAGAGTGATATTCAAAACTCAAGTAAATTCACTTTTATGGCTCTTCTCATGACTCTGAATTGTCCCTGTTAATTGCTCCACCTTTGGCAGTGTGTTTTCAAACCTTTATCAATAGCCCCATCTGCTTGGCAATGAGAGGTGGAGGCACAGTCTTTGATGAGTTCTTGCATGGCTCCAAGACCCTTGACAGTCACTGGCAGGAGATCACACTCAGGCAATCCCAGGGATGCCCCAGGTCTGTCAGTCTATGGACAAAATCTGGGTGATTGACTTAATATCTTAAAAAATTGCCATGGTGAGTAATCCTCTGAGATCTGGTGTTGCCCTCATAAACACAGGCTTGACAAATACTCTCTTTTTGTCCTTTTTTTTCTTTTAAACATCAAAGGATCACA
Source organism: Todiramphus chloris collaris (assembly GCA_025345505.1). Classification (NCBI taxonomy): domain Eukaryota; kingdom Metazoa; phylum Chordata; class Aves; order Coraciiformes; family Alcedinidae; genus Todiramphus; species Todiramphus chloris. The sequence continues at coordinate 8,241,718 of JANVCC010000049.1, read as the reverse complement.
TTTGCTTTTAAAGTGATGTTTAGTCATAATACTTTGTTCCTGCAGGTCAGTTGACTTTGTCCTCCCCACAATGCATCTCAAAATAAATACTGCAGGATTTGTTTCACTGATAGGCTTGAAAAAATTGTATATACAACAGATGCCAACACACAGCTCATTTCTACAAGACACAACTGATGGCAGATTATGCTCTATCCTGGAAACGCACTCATACATTTGATTTCTACCTTCGCTAAGAAGAGGACGGAATTTTGCATTCCTGTACTTTTTATAGCTTTCCCCTCACCCTGCTACAGCTTGTGGCAAAACTTTAGCCTTGAAGAACTGTGGTGGGGGAGCTTTTGTCAAGGGGACTCCAGGGGCTGCTTCTGTCTCCTTTTTGCCATAGGTTCAACCAAGAGGAACTTCCAGAGAGTAGGTTCAACATATAAATGGTGATGAACAGATCAGAAAAGTAGCAAATTTTATTATCTCTGTACTTATGGGGCAGACTGAGCATCTTCCACCTCTTTTGATGCCCTGGGGACAAGACTGTCAGGGCTATATCTTCTTATCCCTGTTTCTTATGTAGCTTTTAGTGCTGTATGTGAGGAGATCACAGCAGAGAAATAGGAGGATACAAAAAACCCTCTTTTCTTAGTTTCTTGGCTAAAACCCAAATATTTTAAGCATTTCTACTAGGGGTTGATTCCCCCAGCAAGTCTCAGAGCTCTCATCTCTGCCTGCTATAAACCAAGGACTGTTTACATGAGATCAGCACATGCCAATATTGTTTTACTCTTTACGGTGTATGTACTTCATATATCGATGGGCAACCCATCCCTGCAAGCCCTTTAGTGATTTTTTTGATTGCTTTTTTATTTAGAGGACAGGGCAGAAAAGCATGCTGGAAGTAACGCAAATGATTAAATGCCAAGATCTGTTGCTTTTGTGAAGACTATCGGTAAATAATTTAACACAGATCTTTAACAAGTCTCACTCTAAGGAAAAAAGTAGGTCCACTTTAAACCCTGTTTTTCCAATTTGGACATCTAAATCGGTACTGCAGTCCTTCAAAACAGCCAGACTCTGTAGGAACTGCCATAGAGAGTCAGATACAGAGCTCAGGCTGCCAAGTGTAAAGGAGAAAAATGTGAGAAACTCCATAAGAGGCAAACATAGGGTAATCTCCCTTCCCCCAGAAGAGCTCACCCGAGCCCTGGTGACTCGCTAAAACATTAACGCAAGAGGTTTTGCCCTACCCAGACCACCTTTCACATGAACTCTCCAGCAACAGCTCTTTTCCATAGGAAGATTCTGCAAAGCTTTTGGTAATTTTATGGAAACACCTAATTGTACATTTTAAGCATTCCCTTTACCATCCTTCCTCCCAGAAGTATTCTAACGTCTCCAATAAAATCCAAGTAGAGACATAACGTTTTGTGGTCTTTGGGTACCTGACCATATGGAGCAGCCTTTGCTGAAGTGGCTGTTTCAAAGCCAGGGGTGAGGCTCGTGCGAGGCGCCTGGGTTCCTCACCAGCAGACACCTGATTCTCAGGGAAGGGAGTGCAGGGCAATTAGTCACTGTAAAGCAGTCTAACAAGGCTAAAGAATTAGGAACTGCCTAGGCCCCAATAAAAGCCAGTGCTTTATATGACTCGAGATGCAGTTGGAGGAATCTGGCTAATCTTTTACTCTCCTAGTAAATCATTCATGGAGGCCATCTGTGAAATATGAGAAGATCAGCTTCAACCCAAGATTCCCGCTTAGCAAAGCCCTTACTAGCTTGGCCGGAAAGAAGCTTTCCTGATAAAGTTGATAGCTAGTCCAAGCTCTCATGATTTCCAGCAGCAGTAATCCTTCTGGGGAGATTAGAGAAGCAGCCTTTCAAGGTCCTGAAGTACAGACGTGCATTTCAGCAATGTTCAAGGGGAAAAAAAATGCACAGCACTTGCCAGGTCCTGGCCCAGAGGTGCACCACTCAACGCTTTCTTTACCAGCAGCCTCTGCAGACAGGTCTGCAAACGGCCCCCTAACTGGCAGGTCACAGCCCCTCTGGGACAGGGAGCACCCGTGGGGCTCAAGGAGAGCATCAAGGGAGAAATCTGGTGCCCTGATGGCCAAGACTGAACTGTGGTTTTGTTCAAGGTGGGGCATGGGTGCTCGTCTGGAAAGTGATACTCAGCTCTCACAGCTGAACCCAGAACACAAACTTCACTGTTTCAGGCAAGTTTGTGCCTAAATCGAACAAGTACAGTTTGGGATCATGTCACTTGAGGAGGAGTAGGTCATCCAAAATACTCCCACCCACTCTCCACGCCAGGCTGCTTATCTGTGTCCTCCACCTAGATTTGAGTCATTTTTTAAAGCAGTTAGTCTTTCTCCACAGGCGTTACTACTAACCTGGGAATAGAAGAAAGTCCTTCGGCAAATACTTCATAGGGCAAAGCAAATAATTAAAAAACAAATAGCTTACAGAAGAAATGGGCTGCACACCTAAGCCACAGTATTCAAGAACATGAGTTACAAGCGACTTCCTCCAGGAATTAAGACAATAGTTTTTGACATTGTTGTTTTTCTTTTAATCCTCTAATTTCCAAACTCTTAGGATCTGCAGTTCCCAGGTGGCTCAATAGCTAGAAGGAACAGAGTTTCAAAGTGAAAAATGAGATGCTCTGACTCCTAGAGCCAAATGCTTGAAGGCAAGTGAAGCAAAAACCTAAATAGGAGACAAAATAAGAGTGCAGCAGGGCTGGAGGCACAAGCCTACAGACTTACCTAGTGCTGGGCTTTCAGAGAAGGCAAGGTTCGTGGACTGGGAAGCTGAGCAGGTCCCACCTTTAAACTCTGTCAAACCCATGTTGTATAAATCCAGACAGTTATACTGTGTTTGGGTGCCTTGCAGAAATACGGCCACAGAAGGGAAAATACACACACACACACACACACACACACCCCCATGCTTACTCTAGGCAGTAACATGCTTCATTTAGTGTTGAAATCTTCCAAAAGTCTTGGTCCAAATTACAGCACTCTTGATGATCATTTGAAGTTGGGGAAGTGATTATCTCTTGGACCAGCACATCTGACAGTAGGAACTGTCAGTAGGAGTTCTTAGAAAGACAGAGATCCTCTTTGCTATATGAACTTTAACCCAAGTTTGGTGTGATAATCCCTCCACATTGTACTTTGTAAGATTTTAACTATTCTTTCTGTTTTTCTTGGCTATCTGGTGATTGCTCCACTGAGTCATGAGGTCAGTAACTGTATGGAACATACCAAAGTTTCTGCCCAAAAACTTCCTCACATCTAAGCAAAGCAGCATCTCATTGACTGTCACACTGACCAGCTTATTAGTGGTGCATTTTCTGTTGTGGAGAGAAATAAACCAATGCAGGTAAGAATAGAAGCTGCTTTATTTTCATTTTAAAAGCAAAGGGTTCTTCCTCCTCACTAATTATATAACTGTTGAAAAAAAAAAAAAGACTAAAAATCACCCGATGCATCAGCTAAGGAGTTAGGGAAGTGCTTCCTCTCCTTCCAGTTAGCTGTAATAAGCACTATAAATGCCCCTTCCTGATATGCTGTTTCTATTCTTAGAGTGATCTGTACCATCCTTGGTAGTCAGGGCAGTTGGCTGTGGAGCTAATAACTGCAGCTTGGATGCCTACAAACAGAGAGGGTCTGGAAGGAGGAGCAGCAGGGAGAACGGTCAGCATCCACTTCTTGTGTCAGAAGCAAAGTAGAGGAGGTGGAAGATCCCAGAATCACAGAATGGTAGTGGTTGGAAGGGACCTCTAAAGATCATCTAGTCCAACCCCTCTGTCAGAACAAGATGGCCCAGAGTAGATCACACAGGAACAAGTCCCGGCAGTTTTTGAAAGTCTGCAGAGACAGAGAGTCCACCACCTCTCTGGGCAGCCTGTTCCAGTGCTGTTACCCTCACAGTGAAGGAGATCCAAAGGGGAGTGCTCAACATCAGCAAGACCAAGGATGTATGATGGTGATGGCACTGAAAACTGCCTGAACAGAGCATGAGCAGAGAAGATATGACCCAACGTGGCAGAGCTGATACAAGAAGGGGATCTTCTGCCTGGAGGAATTAACCAGCATTGAGGACTGGTTCATTCTTGCAGATCTGTGAAGAGTTTCATCTTGGTTCTTAACAGAAATATTCCTCCTCCTGCAAAAAAAAAAAAGCAAGCAAGCACCACCCAGTCCTCAGTTGGTGATGTGCAGCTATTCATAGCTTATAGCACTCTCCTTTTTCCATCTAAACAAAACAGGCCTAGGACTGGTAACCTCTTTGGAGACTCTCCTGTGCTGCAGGTGAGATGGTCAATGCATGAGGAGCAGGCAATAAGAGGCAACCCTAGAGAAGCTGGTTCCAGAAAAGCTGAGAGGAAATGGAAATGGGAAGAGGATTTCCAGGCTCAGAACCATTTGTCATTTGTTCATGGTTCTCTGTTTAGCTAACTGGCAATCAACAGCTAGGATTTTTCTGACCAGTCTAAGTGAGCTAGCAGTTGGGTTTCATTCAAGTAATTGTTCTAATGGTTAATAATGTCTTATTATGACTAAAGGGTTTATTACTAGATTGTTGTAATAAATTCAGTAACCCAAATTCATCATATATTGTCACTCTTATGGGAGCTTCAGCTGTTTGAGAAGGAGACTCAGAGCTGCATGATCATCCCTAAAACCTCCAAAGTTCCAACTTTGGAGAACAAGTTGTTCATCATAGGCTGAATTCAGCCTTGGAGTAACTCCAGTGAAAACAAAAGGAGTAACAACAGGAATGGATTAGGCCCAATTGCTTTCACATTTCTCCAACTTGAATTTCCAATTCCAACGGTAAAGTAGGAGTAAGAAAAAACCAAACCCAATGTATGGCACAGTGACAAATACATTCAAAACGTTAAGTCGGCCTTTAACGCGACCTCATGCCCTTTGGAAAGTGCACCAAGGTGAGCTTTCCCCAAGCTTACATGTAAACAACCCCCTGCTGTCATCTGGCAGGAGCTATATCCCTACTTCTGCCACTCTATTGTACCGATTTTTGCATAGAATGGTCAAACTCCTCCTGCGGTTCCAGGCTGCTACACTTGTGACTACTGACCTTACACACATCTGAAAAAAGCAGTATCTGCCCAGCTAGGATCTAAAGTCATGAGGATTTCATTTCATACAAACATACTGAGTAAGAGCTCTGTACTGACCCATTTTCCAGGGAGAGTGATGCACAGATCAGGAGAGGGCATGTCTCACCTAGAAATCTTTATCTGATAGATCATCACCTTGGCATCCCTCTGGTTAAACAGCTGTGAACTAACAGAGAGCAAGTGGAATAAGGACTAAGATAGAGAACCCCAAGCCCCTCTGCTGTCTACGGATCCATGCTTTCTCTCAGTGTTTGCTGCACCACTCATTAGCTTTTAAGTAAGTTCCTTCTAACTTTGACCTGCTGTTTCCTGATGGGGCTGATGACCCACCAGTGTGGAGTCGCTTCCTCTGGGCCAGTTCCTCAGTTAATGCTTTCAGAGGCTGCCACGTGAAGTTAGCCTAGAAAAAAAATATTGCGCTTGTTTTCACTGGAGTTATTCCCAGGCAATTTCACTGTGTTATAAAGGGGGTAACAGAATTATCCAGTGATCAAAGAACTAACCTGCAAATCAGAAGTCCTCAGTTCAGTTCCTAGCTCATATGAAACCAAAACAATCCATATGTCCTCTTTTGCCTCCACACACTCACTCAAGAGCTTTAATAATACTGACACTCAGTTATTCCTAAACAAATAAGAAATTTATGAAACATCAAAGCAGCACAAAATGTTAAGACCAGGTTTGACCCACGAGCTTTACAAAATAAATGCACAGCTTCATTCAACTGACAGGCTGGAAACTGAGGAGTTCAGCTCAGCCACTATCTAGCTCAGAAATCACTGCACATTGTTTGCAAACTTATCAGGAGTGACTTGAATTGTGAACTAGCTTCAGCAAGGCAGCTGGCAGGCTGCTGAGGCATACAATGCCTGCTGAATCTGCACTTCCTGTGGGAGACGTGCAAAGGAGAAGCCAAACTATGAAAGAGCAGAGAAACTGCTCCCAACTCAAGTCAAAACTACGTGCGGCACAGACACAACAGGGCCAGTCACTGATCCAGGGGCCAAACCAGAACTCCCGGCAATGATGGTGCCGAGAGTACTCAGCCCTCGCATAGTGCGTGCCATGGAGAGATCTCAGATGGCTGTGTGAAGACAGTCAGGCTCACCCATCTTTCCCCACCTCCTTGCTAGGCTGGGTTAGACTGTAGAGCTGGAAGGGCAGTGGTTGGAGCTTCCCAGACCTACGGTGTAACCCTGCAGGCAGCTTTCCAGCAGACTGCCCAGGTTTTATGCTTGCTTATTTTTACATCTTGGTTTTCAGTAAATAATCCAATCTAAGTCAAAAGCAGCAGCAGACACCAAGACAGGTCCTAGCCATCCTGACCCAAGCACTCACCTGGACATGGCACCGGAGCACAGCTACGTGGTGGGAGGCTCGCTCCACGCGGGCAGATGTTCCCCTTGCGCTGCAGGCTACAAAGCTGAAGCCGCTGTAAATTCTCCAAGGTCCAAGTCTGTGTGTGTCCATGCAGAGAAATAACAGAAAGACGCTTTCTGTGTGCGGTCTGATGGGACCACTGCAGCATCAGCACTTCGGGAAAGAAACCCAGCTTGCCCACTGCAATCCAGTAAAGCCAGCTGACATATGCCACGGGAGGCTTCTGAAAGACCTCACGGGGCTGGGAAAACAGCCAGTGTGCAATATACCCCTAGAACGCTCTCTTGCTGCGAGTAGGGCCTTTTCATTCGTTTCTGGTTGTCAGTAAATTTGATCAAAGTCTCCTCCAGCACGGGACTGTGTTATTCTTACAACCAAAGAGCTTCTGCCTCTTTATTTTTATTTTTTTTTAATCAGTTTTAAGGTTATTAGTACAATGAAGTCCAAATCTCTCTCTGGAAAGTTAACACTTACTCTGAAGAGGTTACGTAGTGAGTGAAAAGCAAGAAAAGATGGGAAGTTTCTATCAAGAGCAGCCAGAGGAGGAGGGCAGCCCAGGCCCCGGCCCGGCCCAGGCCCCGCGGTGCCGCTGCTTTGCAGGCCGCCAGACGCCATCCCGTGGCCGGCGCCGGCCCGCCCGTGGCTCCCCGCTGCTGGGCCGCAGCGCCCAGCGCGGCCACGTACGCGCTCTGAGTACTGCCCCTTACTCTCGTCATAAGCACTACAGGCCCGGTGTTCCGTACTGCTGATCCCTCATTGCAAGAGGTCTGATGCTCTCCAGAGCAGCACCTGGTAAACGCCAGTGGGTGCAGGCTGTCAGCTGGGGCTGTGGCACGGCCGGCGTGCTGTCTGCAGGCAGCTGTAACAGATCCTTCAGCGGAACAGGGGTAACCACGAAGCACAGGAAAAACACCACTTTCTCCACACCAAGCGTGTGTACCAGCCACCTGCCATGTCACACCGTACTGCCTCCTTCCTGCGGTGTGGCATTCCCCTTCCCTCTCTGCTGTGGGGCTCTGTCTACAGCCCCTCGTCCCACCAGGTCCCCCATGCTCTTCCACCGCGCCCACAGCTTTTCGGGTATCTTTGTCCCACTGCTGCACCCTCAATTCCCCTCTCATTTCCTCCCTCACCCCACGAAGAGTTTTGCCCACTGATGTCTAGGACACGTTTGATGGAAGCTAGCAATAGTGTTCAGTAACTGTGTTGCTAAAGACAAGTTGGGCACCCAGCCCCACTTTGGTTGGCCACCAAATGCAGCTACAACCTTCACGGCTGATGCAAACTCAGCGTAAAGGAGGCAAGCTGCACAAGACCACACCAATTCAGCTAAACCTTTCTGTTACCCATCCAGCCCACCCTACCCATGCTGCCTCACACTACTCACACTACTGGGTTTTAATTCAGGAGGGGAAAAATTAAGGAAGAAAAAAAAAATGACCAGCAGCAATAACAGTCCTCAAAAGGCAAATGTTTCTTATTACAGTGCTAGTTCTTCCAGGCTCTTTGATGCCTCTTCTCCCACACAAAGCTGATTCTTTCACAGGCTGTTCTTGCACACAGACAAGATGTTACACGTACTGTATGTAGCACATCCTCAACTCTTATTTAAAGCACATTTGTCCCAACTCCCTGCACTTTGTTCTCTGTATCATTTTTAAAACAATACTCCTCCATCATAAGCACAGAGGCATTTTTATTTTAGCTCCCCCTTTCACATATATTTTTCTTCCAAATTCTTGGAGGTTCTGGTCAAAAGTAGAAAAATGTTAACAACTGGGGTTGAAAGTGAGCTGCTACGTTCATGGCAGTAGCTGATTTTTTCCAAAATTTTAGGGGTTTGTAGAGCAAAATGTTTGCTTTATCAGAGGCCAGATCCAACATTTGGATTTAGATTCTAGACTATCTATCTTCAGTTACATTCTTTATTCTACTCCAGCCAATAGTTCTTTATACCACCTGCTTCCCACCTGCGTATTACAGATCCTAACTTTTTCATGCTGAAAAACTTGTTGACTGTGCATTGCACTGATAAACCATGACAGTTTTCATGGCACATTTAAATTGCAAATTATTTAGGGCAAGGAAAACCTTTCTGTTCTAGCACAATAGGGTTTTCATAATTCTGCTTTACAAACTACCCCAATACAAATAATAGCCTGGCATTTCTGCCAACTAACTTAATTTGCTGAAAGCTCAAAAGTGGTGGAGATGGCAGCAGAACGCAGGAGGGGTTTCTTTAGGTGATGCAAGGGTTAAATCAGTCAACTTCTGGAAAAAAAAAGTGCATGTCATTGTCTCCAAGATTCATTTGACTCATGTTGTTAAATAGGAGTTACTTCTGCATAAACTATATCCAAATGCCTTGCAGAATTAAAATACAATGGATAATTCTTCCAGAAAACTGAAAAATGCTATCTGGAAAAAAAAAAGAATTATCAGAAAAATAGTAAAAAAATCCCAAACTGTTACACTCCAAAATGAGACCTGCAAAGTCCACCAGGAATTTCACCACAGCTATTTAGTAAGGCAGTCAATTTATAGTAACTTACAGCAAATAATAATTGTGCTCATATAAAAGGCAAAAAAAAAATCTCATGGCCCTCAGAAAATAATCTAAGGGAGACTAAAGGTGTTAGAATTACTGTGTGGTGTAAAATGAAGCTTTTTGGACAGAAAGGAACTTCTAGACAGCCTGGTGACACCAACAGCCCTGCAGAATCACAGGGGACTGTTACTGCAAACTGTAACTCGGAGACCGAGACAAGCCATGCCCTCTGTTTGATAGAGATGGACCAAACTTGTGGTCCTTCAGGAATAAGTTCTTACTTTACAGTAAGGAGAAGCGTTTGGGAGTGAAAGCACACTGGATTTTATGGCTGTTACTAATGATACATTCAAAAGACTATTGCCTGCATTTAAAATCAAAAAAAGATCCTGGTATCAAATCAGATGATTTGATTCACTAAACCCAAGTATTTCTGTGGTTTTGGGTCTTATTTCTTCTAAAAGCCCACAGTCTTTTGTGATCACCAAAGCTACCGTGCATTCTTTGCTAATAGCAAGAACCTACTGGCTTTGCGTTGCAAAACTTTATAATGCAAGAAGAACAAAACAAAGTGCTCCAGGTTTAAAAAGAAAATGTTGGTCCTGGCATGCTAATCAGAGGCAAGACTCAAACCCAAGGCCCAACAGGCCCCATATCAAAAGGCTTTAAGATCTAAAAGCAAGTAATAAAAAGCAGCTTTAATGCAAAATGGTTTGGATTGAAACAAGAGACTTCCGTCAAGTGCCTGGTGCGTTAATGAAAAGGGTAGCCTTGAGGTACATGTACAAGTTAGAAGTGGAAGTTGGGTGCATTTCTGTTTATGGGAATGGCAGAGCCAAGCCAGTGGCCCAGGCACTACAACCCCCTCACATCAACACTGCATCTGCAGCAGGAAGCAAACCCAGGCTATTGTGCTTAAACCACCTCTGCAGCCTATTTACTCCCTTAGAAAACAGACTTGCCCTAAAACAACATCTACTTTTGATTTTAGCCTGATGACAAAGGTACTAGCCCTGAATTAGATAGCCAGCCCTTAAGGAAACCCAATCACCAACACCCTGCGTTCTCCAGAGACGGCTAAAACTGAGACAACTGCACCTCTAATTTTGACTGGCAAGCACAGCTCACTCTTTTGGGGATGGATTGAGCAAAAGAGTCCTAGACTTGCTGACTAGGAGTCTTTTCCTCTAAGTTTGAATAGTGCAGACTCTCATGAAAGTGTCAGTGGCTTGAAAAAATGCATTCTTCATTTGAAAATTAGTTGATAAGCTAGGCCTAAAACTCTGAATTTATAGCCAAAAGAGCTAGTTACTACATCCTTCTCACTGGGTCATCCGGTACCTTCAGTGACCCATCTTACGTCTGTCACTGAATTTGCTAATGTTTATTTAACAGATCCCAAGTGTGACTGAAATACTGAATGGTAGGCAAAGTCCCTTTCCACTTACTATGGACAGCTGCCATTTATGTAATAGCCTCTTGGAATACAAGAGGCAGCTTGTACAGCTCCAAAAATATTTCTTGGCCTTTACTCCAAAAAAGCAAATGAAACAGTCCTATGACTTCATTAAATATTTGAACCCATATTAACGCAAAGCTTTTTTATTACGAAGTTACCAGGAAGATTATATGCAGATGAAATTCCTCCAGGAAAAACAAGTTCTCGTCTTTGTTGTCACACAATATATTAGCAGGGTCTACAGATAAGAATGCGAATATTTGCAGAAATTAATTTCCCAAGACTACTTTATTGTATTTGTGCACCAGAATACAAGAGTTCCAAATCCACCTAAGCCTGCTCAAGTTAACCTCTGCATACAGCCCCCAATGTGTTTCTGCCTAGAGAAATGTGCCAAGGTGAAGCCTTACATTTAAAACAGGTTTAGCGTTTTGAGTTGTTAAGCTTTTGAGTGCTCTTTTTATCATGACTTAAAAAAAAACCCAACAAAGTAACATACCAACAAAAAAAACCCCAACCAAAAAAAAAAACCCAAAAAACAAAACAAAACAAAAAGAAAATCCCAATTTAGTGTTTTTATACAGTCTAGCTTTCTTTGTGCGTTTCAAGACTGCAGGACTGAGATTTACATCCTCATCCACTGACAGTTTAATTATTTTCATTGTAGAAGAAAGTATTTAATCACATACAGTCAGAAAACACAGCCCCTTAAATACAGGCCTTTGGGCCCATGATCCCCAATTTGAAATTCAATGAAGGAGAATGAAACATGCCCACTGTGGTCTATTTCCTGATTCAGAACACTTGATATTATCAAAACAGAGAGAGTTCCACAGCTGACACACACATTTCTCTAAGCCAAGGGTAAAATGCTTCCAGCATTTTAAGCCCATGAAATGAGGATTCAGAGTGCTTCGGACAGGATCTGAAGGCAGTGCTAGTCAATGAGCTGTACAAAGACCAGCATCATAAAGCTGTACTAATTAACATATCAAAAACAGTCCGTCTAAAATGCTGCTTGAATTATGTTGGTATTTTAACTTTCTTCTCAATGCTTACAACACTAAAGGTAAGTCATCACTGGTGATTCTCTGCAGTCGATTTGCATCAAGGGTTCCTGGTTTAAAAAAAAAACCAAGGTGGGGGAGGAGAGACAGGAATTCTCAGTCTCATCAGGGCTATTCAGCACAAATCTGACAAAGTAATAAAAAACAGAGTGTCAATAGTTATATATTAAAGTGACTGCCAGCACTAGCGGGCCTTGTTCCCCAAGCTGGTATTGAATTTGTTACAAACAGGACAGTGAAATCCAGACCGACTTCCAGGCAGCTGTAGTCAGAGTAGGCTGTACTAGCCCTTCCACCCCCAGAAAGAGCGATTCAGTAAGCAGTGGCTCACATGCAGGTAAGGGCAAGTATCAGCTGTCAGAATATTAGAAAACTAGGTTGTGCATTGAACAAGTGGTGTTAGAGCAGCTGCGCGTGCGAAACAGAGCACGGTCCTAGGTGGGACCTGTTACACTATGCGATGACGTTCATTGTGAAACGACAGACACGGGGTGCACGGGGATGAAGTATATATTTTATAAAAGAGCAGCGTCTTCTGAAGAGTGGAGAATAGCCAGAACACTGAAAACAATGCTGTAACAAGAGTGAATATTTGTGCGTTTGCTTTATGAAGCTTACATTCTAATGTTTACAAAGGCCAGCACTTATATAAGACTCTCCACTAACAAACAAATCTGGATTACATCAATTGTACAGGTAAGTCAGCCAAAAGTAAGCAATAGCTATGCTCTTCTCAGGTTTAGGAAAGCATGCAATAGGTTTCCCCCTCCTGCCACCCCTTGTTCAGATTTCTAAATCACAGTACCAATAAAAGCACAGTATAATGACACCGGGGCACAGGTAACAGGTTGGATTTTATCACAGACTGTTTATCAATATTTTGCAAAAGTAAAAGCTGCCTTCTCTCAGCTTCAGGAAGGCAAAGAAGATACAAGCATGAATAAAAAAATAATTAAGCGATTTAAGACATCAAGAAGTCAAGAAATAGCACTGTGCATATACAAATAACTAAAATTAACATTCAATACTGTAGAGCTCATTTAAAAATGGCACCAATGGACAATATTTTACAATATGCACATTTATTTGAGGCAGGGAACTAATGCTCCATGGGTGAAAATGATAATACAAATAATAGTGCCACTGCCGGCCCATTAGTACTTCTTACAATTTAATGGAAACACTTTTAAAAATAAACTGGTATGTACACATCTTCTGGAAACTCAACGGCTTCTTCAGAACAAAAAAAAAAAAAAACCCCTATGGTTCTCCCCCTCCCCTTTTGTAGCCAGACAGTATTGCCAGAGGTTGTGCTCACTTTTAAAGCACATAATCTTATTTTAAGTTCAGTGCTATTTTCTTTCAGAAAGATCAGAAGTTATACTTTTAGGTAACAAAAGAATTTATGTTACAAACATTCATAAATGGAAGCTTATGATTCTGGCAGATAATGTTGTGTATCAAATACAAACCAGCCAGCAATTACTGAACATAAAAAACTTATTCAATCATAAAAAAATACTATAATTCATCACCAGACTTTTTACATAGTTATAAATAATAAATAGCATAACACAGTAGATTACAAACGGATTTATTTTGCCCCGTTAAAGTCTTTAAAAAGTAAAATATCTATTATCTGACCTCAGACTGACCAAGGTACTGTATCGAGACTCCTCACAGCTCAGATCTAACACCTTAGCCAAGCAATTTGCAGAGCTCGTATTCAATCCAAACTTTTAAGTCTTTCCTTAGAAACTGAATGTTCACTTAGCTGCTTGCCCTGCTCATGACCAACACCAGCAGGAACGCCGTACGCAGCAAAGGGTATGACTCTGGCTGCCACCTCACAGCAGAGCTGGCACTGCCCACAGCACCTTGCAACGGAGCACACCCACCTCGGAGAGGAACGCTAAGGAAAGCAGCATCGACGACAGGTTCTGGTAAGCACTCTATAAACAAGCTGTACACAAAGAACTTTTCCCACCCACCCCTCTGGTTTACATTCCATAATTTTGTAGCAATGTCCCCTAAGGCACAAAAATACCTATGACCTCAATGCCACAGGAGACATCGATGGTGCCATACATGGTTCTCCTACACAGTAGTTTAAATAACTTAGTTATCTGCACTGTATGTCTTAGATCGAGGTGTGAATTCATTTTCCTTGGCCAAATCTTCCTGAATATTGACCTTATTTTATGTAATCTGTAGGATAAAGGTTCTGGGGAGAGAACTATGCAGCTATTTCAATCACATTTGTCAAGTATTGGTTTTTCTTCAATGATGGCAAAAGTGCCAGTCATTAGTTATTTTGTTGTGTTTGTTTGGGGTTTTCCTTAATGTAAAAGAGGGAGATTCCCACACCCACTGTGGTTTTTTTTGTAATAAAAATGACTAGCAGCACTAAGAAAAGATTTTTTTTTCCTCCATAAGAGAATTTGAGGATAGTGACTGAAAAAAAGCAAGGAGAATAGTTTCACTCAATGGTAGAAGTGCCAGAGAATAAATTAGTATTTGCAAATCCTTCCGAACCAAATAATTTCCCTAGACATAGTGACCACGATAACAATAGAAGTATTTTCCTAAAAATTGCAACACTAATAGGTAGATACCTATTCTCGGAATCAAAAAGTGTATGCAAGTTCCTGAAAGCCAAAAGTTAGTATAATCTGAGCAGACATCATTTAAAAAAATAAATTCGCAAAACCAGACATTAATATGGTCTACAGTGTCCATTACATGGATAAATCAAAATCACTTGAAAGTTGCCAAGGATTACAGTTACAATAATTTCTCCTTTTAATAATCCTTGTGTTAATGGTTCAAGGATCAGAGTTCATTTCTCTGTACAAGTGTACAGCGAGGGAACAGCACAGCCAGACACTGACTTGGAACTTAAGTCACTTGGGTGAGAGATCATCCATCAAAATGAATGAAGAGCATGAATTTGAGCATGTTACTGGAGACTCTGTAGTTATGCTGCCTTTAGTCAGCGAGTCGGAGGAGGAGCCAACACTGCTGCTACTCCCATCAAGAATATCTGAAGACAGGCTGGGGAAAAAGAAAAAGGTTATTTAGTAATCACAGGCACAAGGACTTTGATTACAAAGTTAATGTACTTTCACCTTTGTAGAGAAGATGTAGGAGACCTATACTACCACTCAGTCTTTACTCCAAGACTGGCAGCCCTGAAGACTCCTTTGTTTTCTGTAGCATGTTATATACATATTCATGCTCCTCATGGGAATGAGGAGCAGAATTACTTGTGTTTTTTTAACATGCAGAATAACTTATGACTCTGATTTTAATCAGTCATAGAAAGAGGTGACAACTAATGAGAATAAAACCTTAAAAGGTTATAGGAAAGGAATAATAAGAATCTAATCAGCAATGCAACAAAGATATCATTAATTAGTACGGTCTTTAATGTTCCACTACTCAAAGCAAGCTTTTGAAGCCTATTTTTCCCTTGTAAGGAAAGAATTCCTGTGTTTGGACTTTGAAGTCTTGATATAAGTTTCCTGAGGGCACATAATTGATGCATTTGCAATTTGGCTGTAAGCAACACGAAAAAAGTATTTCTAGGCAGTATCAAGTCTGTAGGTAAACTGAAATTGCAGTAATACAGAGTTTGTATCTTAGAATACTTGGTATCTGACTCTTGACACAAAAAAAAAAGAAATCTTTTTAGGACTGTAACACAGGAGACAAACTACAACACTAAAACTGATGAGTGTATCAACATGAACTATGTAACTGCAGGAATTATTTGTACACATGCTCCAAGTATTCAAGTAAGTACCACAGATACTATGTGACCACTGTCCACCACATAGTGAAACAATGAAGCATCAATGAGGAAAAGTAACTTTGCTAATGAATCAACAAGGATTTGTTTCTTTTCAGTATAGAAGTTTTGATACACAAAATGTAGACTAGCATGGGCTCAGGAAGAGTTGATCAAAGGAGCAAGAACATTGTCACACTAGGCTACAACAGGAATAGTTCCCAGAATACAAATACGCAAGCTACATGAAATATTTTTCGTTTCTGGAAAAAAATAAAAGAAAGCTTGTGATAAATGCACATTTGCACATTCCCTGTTTTGGCATTTCAGGGTACATGAAATATTTTACCATGAACTGAGATCTGTCAGATGTGTAACATCTGGAGAAAGCATGTTGGTTGTTCCTTGAAAAAGTCTCTTTGGCTGACTTTCAGTTTCCATTTCACCTAAGGAAAATAGCGCAAATAATCAAAACTCACTTGAGTCTCTGGAGCGTCCATGTAGTATTTGTCTACCGTAAAAGAGCAGTTTGTCTCACAATAGAACAAGGGCACATTTCTAACATAAGGCCTCTAATTCAGCCAGCCAAGCACTTGGTAAGACACTAATTTGATGCTAGCTGTTGTTTAACCATCCAGTCCATTCTTCGTTTAACTAATGCTTCAGCAGTGTCTGAGGGGCTGCAGTAATCTCAAAGACATAAAACCAGGCACTTGCTACTTGGACTACAACCAAAAAAAAATAATTTAAAGTAAACTAATTACTGTGACTTCATTTTAAGTAAGCAGTTGAGATGAGGCAACTGACAGAAGACAAAATAGAGATTAAAATTCTTAGTGATTATGAAAATAAGGCTGTCAGCTTGGTCCACAGTTTCACCCTATTGTATACAACAAGTTCTGATGCACGTGTACAGTTTTACAGAAAAGCTGAATAGAAAAAGTTGGGCATATGTACAGATTTCCACTTACTCATCGAGGATCAGACTATCTCTGTACCTGTAATCATCTACTGACATTAAAAGATTAAACATGATGGGGAAAATTCCTATAATCTGTTTAGTATAATCTGCCCTGAGAATGTGTGAGCTCATTAGTAGTTTCTGCACAATAGACACATTTGGAAATATCATGAACTTGCCAACAACAAGCTTAAAGAACCAAAACTCTCTCAGATACAGCATATTTTAATTTTTAGTTTAGCAACAAAAGCATATGAAATGGAAATAAATTTTCTGGGTTTTTACCTACACTTCACAGAAGCTGTGTCAGTTTGAAAATCTGACAGGTTAGGCATTAGAGTAAACCAGGATATATTAATATGTTATGCAAGAGAATGATACTACCACTCATTTTATAAAAGACTGATAACCTCACCAAGTTTCCTATTTCCTTCAGCCCAATGGGGATACATTCCCTTCTTTGAAGGGAAGGAGTAACAGCTTCTAAAAAGCAGAATGGGGGGAAAAAAAAAAAACCCAACACATTTATAAAGTGCTTGGTCATATACAAAAATGAAGAAAACCCAAACGCTCTGTTTAGGTAACTCTTTTGCCACTAGAAATTTCACAAAGACAAGTCTGCATTGCTAGCACACATTGCACAGTCCACCAGTGTTAGTTCCCTAGAGCAGTGAAACGTTCAACAGGTTGCTTTCTTCCCCCCACACACTGTTGTGTCAATTTGTTACCGTGTCATCAATTTGTTATTATGACACATATGTAGAATATGAACTATAAAGCTACTGCTAAAATTCAGAAAATAACAGGATTATGGATTTAGGAAAAGAAATTAGGTTCATTTAAATGGATCAGATGTTCTAAAATTAAGTCACACTTTGAAAATTCCTTGGTATTTCGAGTGAAAAGGGCAAACTCTGCTTTATAAAAGATGCTTTGCAAGAGCATAGGGATAGGGTGAGGAAAGCCAGCCCTTTACCTGCACTGGTTTTAATACAATCTGTGTAAAGTCTAATGTAAAATGTATAAAGTAAAACAATGCTGTATGAATACAGTGATCATTGAGCTTGATAAACTTTCATTTGTCTTTTAATGCCTCTAGAATTCATAGAAAGACATAGCAAAGATAGAATTGCTGTCTAAGAGAAAACATGTCTCTCTTCCCTGTCAAGTCAATATAAATTAGGCAATGTTCTTTACCTGATAGGAAAAGAAGTCCTGAAAAAAAAAAGTAGTGACTTTTCTCAAAGGTTAAATAAGTCTTGTAAAATAAAAGGACATGTTTTTGATACAGTTAAGAATGTCTTAAGTTAAAAGAAATGCAGAAAGGATAAGGGTAGCCAGAGGCACACTTGTAAGTATCTCAATCTTACAGTCCTACTATGGAGACTTGTCCTGGGATGCAATTTGAATATCCTAACATGGAATACTTCCAGGAAGGAATGCAGATTTCCCCCTTCAGGAGGAAAGGGCACTGATCTATTCCATTTCTCTAAACACTCACCTTCTGAACTTTCAGAGTAAAAACAAACATTCAGTGCTAAGTTTAGAAGATACTGCACGATAAGCAACATTCCTAAGATGATCTGAAGGGTGTGCACTGTACAGTGGTAATCTTAGGAATGTCAGGGCTTACAAATATTCCTAACACTTAATTTGACATGTAATAAAGTTTGCCTCTCTCAAGCAGTAACAGCCTTTAAAGTTTTTCATTCTTGTATTTTAGACTAGCTACTCTATGTTGTATTTTTAAGTTATAACTGGCAAATTCCTGTTCACTGTGGCTACAAAGTGCATTGTATATACAGAACAACAACAAAGAGAAAGAAACATATCCAGCTGCAAAGCTACATCCATATTAAAACATCTGATAATGTAAACAAACATACCTTTTCTTTTAATGGGGCCAAGAACACTGGGCCTGATACAGTTGATTGGACTTTGACTCCTCCTGCTAGGGAGAGAATACTGATACTCAGTCAGGCTGTAAAGGTTCCAAGACTGAACACCACCATACCCAGCAAGTCAACACAACCACATCTTATGAAACATGCTTTAAAACTACTCCTGTGCAACTGGAATGCTTAGGGAATCTAAACACAGATAACAAAGAACTGCGGCCTATTAGACCAGATAATCTGCCACATGAAGTTGGGGTAAGTTTTTTAGGGTTTTCTTCTTCCCCTAGTGCATCACATCCTCATTTCGATCCATTTCTTTACTATGTGTATTATTTATATCAATTGATATACTGGCAAAGTTCATTTGAGGTACCTAGGAATTTCCCCACAAGTTACCAAGTCTAGTTTAAAGTTGCCATAGTTTCTTATAAGAGCACCCACATCCCTAACATTGGAAAAGGTTGAATTTTCAGAGCATTTCTATGCAGCATTACTTCAGCTATTGTAAAACTGAAGTCCCTTAATGCCTTAACATCAGCTGTAACTAATCTTTGTGCTAGCCTTGGAATTTAAGCAAATGTACACAGGTTACTTGAAGATGTTACTTACTTGGAGAATCGCCTTGTTGGACTGGGAATAGGACTTGGAGGTAATCCATTACTGCTCACAAACATTTGCAGTGATGGGGAGAAACATTGCTGCAGAAAAAGTCACAGTAAGAGACTTCAGAATTCCCTTTTAAATAAATACTGAGGTGTTTCCTCCCACCCTCCAAACAAAACATCTCCAGTTAAGGAAAGCCCAGTAACAGAATAAGGCTGAGATGATAAAATGCAATCTTACAATCATTACAGCTTTGCTTGCAAAAATATCCTGGCTAATGTGAAACTGCTCAGATTAACCTAAAATTCAAATGCACAGGAAATTTGAAATTGCAAGAGATGCTGTTTTCTAAAGAAGACAGTTGCTTCTGTCCTTCCTGTTACATTTAGAAGCAGCAATACAGTACTCAGGACACTTCTTTCAAGGGTCTTGTTAAACTCAGCTAATCAAAATACATCTGGCCTGAAAATTGAATGCAACAGTTCAGAGTAGAACAGAGTATTTAGATCTGTGGTTCTGCAGCTCACGTGACCTTAGCCCATGAATTCCCGTAACTAAGCACAAAAACGTTTCTATCAAGTTATCTACTGTTGCTTTACAATAGTGATTCCAAAGGTACAGCACCAGCTGTCAGCACCAGTGTTATACTAGGAACACATGTACCCAGCAGTAGTGTCTGCTCCGTGCATCAGTACTGGTAGAGCCATGCAATAGAATAGCAGCAGTACAAGAGTGCAGCACCAAAGAGGGTGAATGTAAGGTCAAAGAGCCTCTCTTTAAACAGAATTGTCAGTTTCTCAGTGCTAGATTTCAGCTTTCCACTCCTCACTGGAAAAAGTGGTTTATCTAAGATTCACCTCTTCCTCCAGCATCTGCCATCAGTCTTCAATACAAGTTCAGCACACCCAAGTCCTTCACACTGAGTTTATTCCTTCCTTTCCTTAATTGATAGACATATTTTCATCCTCCTCATCACACAGATTTGCAGCTTCTGGTCTTTGCCTACACTCTTACTCTACACATAAGATACATTCCAGTTCTGGTGCTTCTTGCCCAGCATCCCTGCCCTTAGGCAGTTGAAGATCATGTCCAAACCAGATTACTCTAGTGAGCTTTTCCAGCTTCCCTAGAACCAGAACCCTTACCCCTCCAAACACTGCACAAACAGCAGCACCTGGAAACATTCAGTGTGACAGAACTGGTACACTGCTTAAACTTTGCAGGCTCTAAGGTGGTAGGCATCCAATTCTTAGAAACCAGTAAAACGTGGGATTGGGTAGTTTTTTTGTTGTTCTTTGGCTTCTCTTGTTTTGTTTTTCT
The DNA here is from genome assembly GCA_025345505.1 of Todiramphus chloris collaris. Lineage (NCBI taxonomy): Eukaryota > Metazoa > Chordata > Aves > Coraciiformes > Alcedinidae > Todiramphus > Todiramphus chloris. The sequence goes on along the minus strand of JANVCC010000049.1, from coordinate 8,221,549 downwards.
TTTTAAACTCTCAAACAATTTGTGAAGTTACACATCTTCACAGTTCACCTCGGTCTGGAATTCTACAGTGTTGTCTCAGTTTGGCATTTCACTTGTCCTACCTTTCCTATTCCTCGCGTAGGTGAAGGTGCAGGCGAAACTGGAATGAAGTCTATTCTCTTTGGGGAGGAAGATTTCTCAGACTTGTCCAGGTCATTGTCGCTCTGTAAACACAAAGTTTCAGACTTAACACTGGCACAGGACATTACCTTAGAATCTAATGGGAAATCATTGGGCCAAATGCACAAAATAGCTAAAGCAGATGAACTTCAGTCCTTCTTAAATTATTTTCACAGTTAATTCCTCTCTTTCCCTTAAATTAATCAGCTGAGTGTAAAACTAGAATTAAATAGGAAATATCTATAAAGAGATTACCAGGCTCAAGCTTTCCTCCCATGACTGGCTTATCTGCATTGCTGTTTGCACTTCCCTAAACACAAAAAAAATCCCATCAGTAGCTACAAAAAGGACAATTCTGGGTATTTTATCACCTTATTTCAATAACACTCACCTTTCATGTGCTGTTTCTCTGTTCATTAAATCCACTCCTTCCTCCTGCAGGAGATAAATGTTTTAAGTTTTCCCATAACATTTGATTCACCACAGGTACTTGAAATAACAATTGCGATTCAATAATTTGCCACTGGAACTGAAATATGGACAGTAGGACCACTCCAGATAGAACAGGCTGCTACCAGCCCAGCTCCCTGTTTCTCCTGAATGAATCAACACTTCAAAATTGCAAAGCAGTTTAAACGTGACAACAATAAGCCTTGCAAGGACACTTCCTTGTTGAAATTGTCTTTAAAAAGACTCTGTTTCCTCTAGTGCTTGAAAAACTCAATAGGAAAGAAACTGCCATTATGTAAGTACTTCAATATTATTATATAATACTTTTCATTCTGTTACTAAACATACAGATAAAAACTACACTTACCCTTCTGATCTGATGAAGTCGGCTACTAGGAATACGAATAGGAGACGATGACAACAACTGAAAAAAAAAAAAGAGACAGACACAATGATTAAATCACACAGCAAGAGCTTGCATACCTCTTATTTGCCATCACCTACATTCTCAGTGAATTAAAAATGAGCTGCACAACTACCTGCGGATGACTCAAGTGATATTGCAAAAAGAAAAAAACTGACCTTCAAGAGAAAAGACTTGCTTTACCACTTACAAATTCATTCTATCACTCAGCAAGTGGCAGATCTCAGACCCACAACCAGATACTGATTAGCACCTCAAATACACAAACAGCTACACGTGCCATTCAGACAAGTGAATGACATCGTAAATGTAACCGTGAACATTGTACGTTTCCTACTGACTAGGGTAAGATGGCAAACTCCTGTATTAATTTACTCAACTGCTTGGATCTTATAAAAGAGAAATCTCAATGTTTCAGCTCAGTCTTCAACAACACTCCCTGAAACTTTACTTATGCAATTTTTCCATTGCATGCAATGTTATGCACCCAATTCCCCTGGAACTCGGGCTGCCACGACATACAAATGGGCCAACAGTTCCCACTTGGGATGCCCACGTGTCTACTGTAACACCTACTGGTTTGAGTTCCAAAATGTTGTATTTTTATTTTTAAGAAATGTGGCAACATGAGATTTTGAACTAAAATTCCACCTTGCTTTTAGAAGAAACCTATTTTGGGACTTCAAGTCCTACAGGTTTTGAGAAAAGCTGCTATCTTCACTACCCTCGGATGAGAAAGAAATATTCTAGTGGAAAAGAGCCTATAGATCCCCGAGTGGACAATGAAAGGGTGAAAAAAAAAGAAATAGATCAGCTTTGAAAAGTTAAACAACTGCAGTACTGTATGCTAACAGACTTCTATAATAGAGGGCAGAACATCACCCAGCAAATAAATTACTCTTCTTTACGTTATTTACTGTGTTTAGTCTTTGGAAAAAAAACCCCAAACCAACAAAACACAACAAACAACCATAATAAGAGTGGCTGTGTCAAGTAAACAAGTCAACAAAAACTTGTGACTATCTTCATTTTTACAACAAATTAAAACACCCTTTTAAGATTTTTAATTACGAGAGCAGTTTTCACTTCCAACCCATGGTCACGTCCAAATTAAGACTGTACCAAAAGAGGGAATCAGTCGTAGCTTCAGCTACTGTTGTCTTCCTGGGGACACACAGGTAACATACCAGTATTATTTCATTGTAGGTTGCAGTTACAGGTTAAAAAAAAAAAGTAGCATATTCTTCAGGCTGGAGACTTGCTAGGGTGCTTAGTGCAGATACAAATCAAGTCTAACTTCATTTCTCCAGACCAATTATTTCTTGTTACGTGTAAACAAAACATACTTAAGATTCCTTACCATACTGTGACGGCTCATAACTGTTGTACTGTTCCTGCGAGTTCGCAACACGTAAGGCTGAAAAACCTGCGAGTTGTCACTGGAGGGGAAGGAAAAAAAAAAAACTTTGTGAAAAACTTTCTAAAGGGGTGTTTTACTTAAAACCATACAGTGCTATGATACACACTCCAATCTCCAGGGCACTGAAAAGATCCATTTTATTGCAACAGAACCACTACTTTCGCTGAGGGAGGCCAACAAGGGATTTGCTCCAGACAAGTCGCGGAGATCCGCGGCTCCGCAGTCACAAGCAACAACCTCGACTCGAGCATTCCGAGAAACAAGCGACACGTTTCAGAGGCCTCCACCGCGCACCAGACGCCGCGCAGGGGGAGCCGGGGGCCTGGACGAAGCGTGGCCACCAGCGGGGCTGGGCGGCTCCGAGAGCGGCGGGGGCCCGGCTGGCTGCAGCGGCCCGTGCTGCTCCCGCAGCCGAGCCCCACCAGGCAGGGCGCTCCCGGGACTGCGTGCGCGGCTGTCGCCGAGGCCCCGGGGCGGGCCTGGCTGCCGCCGCGGGCCGGGCCGGGCCGCGCTCACCTGAGCCCGTGGATGAGGGGGGCGCTGTTCGATCTCCTCAGGCCGCCCCCGTCGCTCGGGGCCGCGGCGCTCCCCGGCGGAAGCTCCAGGTCCAGCTCCATTTTCTCCTGAGCCATCGCAGCGGCGGCGGCTCCGGCTCCTCCCGCTCCGCCGCGACGCCCATTCACTGCCGGCGGCCGCAGCGGCTCCTCATGCCGCCGCGGCCCCCGGACAGGAGCGGCGCGGCCGCCCCTACAGGCCTCGCGGGCGGCGCCGCAGGCAGAGTCCGGGGGCGCGCCGGGCCCGGTGAGGGGGGCGGCCCCAGCAGCGCCCCATGCCGGGGCCGGCCCGGGGGGCGGCCCCTTCCCCCACCCGCTGCCGCTGCCGCACGGGCTCCCCGCGCGCGGCCCCACCACCCGCGCCGCTGCTCC
>JANVCC010000049.1:8135541-8218160 GCA_025345505.1 Todiramphus chloris collaris | reverse complement strand
GGAGCAGCGGCGCGGGTGGTGGGGCCGCGCGCGGGGAGCCCGTGCGGCAGCGGCAGCGGGTGGGGGAAGGGGCCGCCCCCCGGGCCGGCCCCGGCATGGGGCGCTGCTGGGGCCGCCCCCCTCACCGGGCCCGGCGCGCCCCCGGACTCTGCCTGCGGCGCCGCCCGCGAGGCCTGTAGGGGCGGCCGCGCCGCTCCTGTCCGGGGGCCGCGGCGGCATGAGGAGCCGCTGCGGCCGCCGGCAGTGAATGGGCGTCGCGGCGGAGCGGGAGGAGCTGGAGCCGCCGCCGCTGCGATGGCTCAGGAGAAAATGGAGCTGGACCTGGAGCTGCCGCCGGGGAGCGCCGCGGCCCCGAGCGACGGGGGCGGCCTGAGGAGATCGAACAGCGCCCCCCTCATCCACGGGCTCAGGTGAGCGCGGCCCGGCCCGGCCCGGCTCAGGCCGCCGGGAGGGCACGGGGGTGTTTGGCCGGCCCTGTGTCGGGAGCGAGGCCCGTCCCGCCTAGGCTGCAGCCCCGGCGTCGCTCCACGTTCCGCTGGGCCGGGCGGGAGGTGTGCTCCTCGCCGCCCGTCCCGGTGCGCGGAGTGGCGGTGATGCTGTGGGGAAATGCGGGTTCCTGACCGGTGGGGAGGGGGCTAGGCAAGATATCCCTCTAAGGGAGGAGGAATACAAGAGAGCCGGGATAGACGATCTGTAGCTTGATTTAAGTGCTTTATTTGTTTTCATCCAGGCCTGCTGTGTCTGGTGTAGGTGGGAAACGTACAGCACGCAGCAGCAAGGTCGTAACCGTTACTGGAGACAAAGTAGCGATCTCTGATTTCTGCAATGGTTCAAGTTTAACCAACAAAAATAAACCGTGTACGGTTGCACCAGTAAATGATCTCCAACCATCGTTTAATGGGCCCAGCAATGATACAATAGTTCTACATGTATCAGTTGTCCTGGAGCTTTTCTGAGTGATACAGATTTTGTTAGTATGTAATACTGGGAGAAACACAGGGAGTTGTGTAGACGTTTTTTCTTGGATATTGCTATCAGCCTGTGGCAGGTGGTGTTTGCTGGGGGGGGGTTGGTGGGTATTTGCCATATGTTCCAGGTCTAGCTCGCTTCATCTGACAGGGCAGAGACAGTGGCAGTGCCAGGCAGGGGCTAGGGCCAAGGCTCTCAGATATGCGTGGTCTCTTGTATAGCTTTTTGTTCAGGTAAATTTATAACTCAAAGTGCTATTTCTTGCCTCCTCTGGCCTGTCACGAAGTTAGGAGATGTCTGATTTGCTGGGAGGTGGCTACAATCAAGGTGGTCCGTGTGTTGCTACTGATAGTATGTCTGCAGTTTGGGAGAGCATATTGACAATAAAAGCTTATAAAACATAATATAATATAATTTAGGTACTTCATGTTGTTGAGGTTTTTGTTGTGGGTTTGTTTGTGGGTTGTTTTTCCTTAAACCTGATGTTTCTGAAAGGAACTAGATATCAAGTGACAAACCTTAGAAATCTTTTGTACCAAAACGATTACACACATTACAGCTCAGAGGAAATACTAATTCTTGTCTAGTCAGTCATGATTTAATGTTAAGTAAACGTAACTGTGATTCTTCCACATAATTGCAATGAAGCAACTATCAGTTTCCACTGCTGTGCAGCACAGAAGGTTTATGAATAGCAGTTGTTCCTCAGTAAGGTTCTGAGCAGGTAATTACGTAACTGGGATGAGATGGTTTTAAAATCTCAGCCTGTTGTAAGTTCTTTCTTACAAATTGTGAGAATCTTGAGTCTTAAAAAAAAAAGCCAAAACCAAACCCAACAGAGGCTTCCCCTAACCATGCTAAAAACAAATCATCTAATTCAAGATTTGGGCAGGTAGAAAGGTTAAGTCTGAGCTCTTGCCTTGAAACTGTTGACAAGCTGTAGCTTGTCAATACATCAGGTGTTGATACAAATGAAACTGAAATGCCATTGAGCTAATCTGAGGTGGTTGCAGTTGTTTCCCTGTCAGGAATTTTCCAGCAGAATAGTGTTTTTGAAAGATTGCAGCTCTTGGCAAGAAACTTTTTTTTTTTTTTTTTTAATTCCCCAGAATGGCTTTGCTGGGTAAACTGAAACAAAAGCTCTTGCTTTTGAACAGCTTGCTTTTTCTACTCTACCTCCTGTTTTGACTTCTTCATTAACAGATTTAGTAAGGAGCTTGCAGAATGAGTTACTGTAGAGACAGAGAACTTTTGTAAGTGAAATATTTTAGATGACGGAAGTTACTTCTCAGAGAAATTTTCACTTTTGTTTTTGTGCCAAGTAAAATTGATTTTTAATGGAAACTATAAGAAATTTCTGTGAAAGTCTGAGATCTCACCAGCTCTGGTGTTTTTGCAAGGGAGATTAAAGGTAAGCATATTGTAGGGTTTTTTTTCTCTCACTCTCTTTTAGTTAGCACTTGATATTGGATTCCACCTAGGGTAATGTGTTACAGAATCATTCCAACCTGTTTTCTCCATTCAGACCCTGGATTTCAGGATGTCCTGTTGTGTTTGCATACCAACTAGTCCACTCAGACTAAAAAAGAAGTTGTGGCTGTTGGCCTCAGCTGGTATATCTCATCTCTAAGCATCATGTCATGGATCCCTTACATTTTTACTGTTCTACCTCCTATCAAATGGCACCTGTTTGATCTCTTGTGAGTGTAAATGAGATGAACCTTCTCTGGAAATTGTGAAGGATGTCTAGTCATTTGTACCTGACAGTTCAAAGAGAGATCCCATGCACTCTAACTGGTGGAAAGCACAGTGCTTATGCCAATTGCTATTGGGTTTATTTCGCAGTCTAAGCTTTGTTTATTCTCTATTTACAGCTAGATAAAAGAGATCTAAAACATAAACTAACCGGTGTCTAACCGGTGCATTTTAAACTGGACAGTTCTGTCTGTGTCTTGAAAGTGCATTATTATTACCAGCCTTTACAACAAGGGAATATTATTGGTCACATTAGTTTTAAGAAATTCTCTTTGTTGAGTGCTTTAGTTCATCCCAAGCTAACAGAAGAAACACAAAGATGCTGTGCAGTGACTTCTTGTAATGTGCATCTAATGACAATTACGTGTGGGTCTGTTTACCTGTGGAGTTCCTTGGGGATTTTTTAGGCATGGGGATTGTAGGATTGTGACTCAAAATTTTTATACTAGTGACCATAAAACTTACTTGATTTCTGCAGCTGCATTCATTAAGTGCTGATCAATGGCTGTTGATAACTCCGTTGATGACCAGTGAATCCTGCTTTAGGAGCCAATAAACTAACTAAAGCTGTCTTGAGAAAGGAGCTCATTTTTTATCAAATAACTAATTCTGTGCTATTTAAATGGATGTGCTGCTTCCTGGTTAGAAGCATGAGTGCAGGCAAAAGTCTTAGGGCTTTAAAACCTGGTTTAACTTTAACATTTCCTGGAAAAAAAAAAATGTTCAAAACTTATTCAGTGTTTGTAGTGATAAGATTTATCAAGATCCTGGGGGGGGGGGGGGGGGGGGGTTTTATTAATTCTATTTCATCTATGGCACTGAAGCTGGTTTCAGTTACTAGTTATATGCCATTTATAAATCTGATCCTTGAATGATGGTCAAAGCAATATGCAAACTGCAGCCATTCCAAACACAATAAACTCCCACAGAAATGATCTATCTTAACAAATTCTCACTTATTCTGAAGACTCAATAGGATTAATTAAAATCCTTAATTGAAGGAGCTGGAACTTGGGGGAAGAGCAATTTGTTTTCCACACTCTGCCAACATGTTAAAAAAGTTCTCATATACCTGTCTCTTGAGTGCTTTGTCTTGAAATGATAGCTGTCATAGCAGTTAAAACTGGGGTTATATTAAGAGGTACTTTTTGATAGGAAGAAAATGGCTTTGGCATTTGACGAGTGTTTCTTTCCACAGTGACAATTCCCAGGTGTTCCAGGCTAACGTTTTGCGAACCCGCAGGAACAGTACCACAGTTATGAATCGTCATAGTCTGGTAAGAAAACCATTAGACCAGCCACTCTAGGTCAAAAGCAGAAGTGTGCAAACAGGATTAAAGAGAAAATGAGATTGTGGTCTGTGAAACTAATACCGTGTTTTCAGAAACGAGGCTCTAGACTGTGAGATGAATACACTGTAGCTATAGTGAAATGATATTTATAGACCGTTTGGCCATGGAGAATACATTGCGGTCATAACTTTGTTTATAAAATGCAAACAGATGTTCTGAGATGGCATAAGAAAGGTAATTTGCAAGGAAAGCTAATTACATAGATGTGTTGTTGTAATGAACGTGTTAATCATTTCTAATATTAAAAAAAAAAAAACCCCAAGCAGTGATGCTTTCATCTTAAGTTGGGTTTTTTATATAATAATGACAGAATAAACTGTTGTGATTGATGACTGATATAACAAGGTAGAACCATCTGATAGAACGTGATAGTCTTGAGGCTTCCAGGATGAATGAGTCCGTATCGCTAGGAGACACTCATTTGCTATTTCAACTTCTGTCAGACATTTTATTACACCTCCACATATCTGAATATTTAAAATATTACTCTAAACCCAGAGAAAATATCTCGTGCTTTGGTGTCGTACAAATTGTGGTAGCAGGGTGTGATTTTGACTGATTCAGAAAAGCTGCACAGGCTCACATAGCCTGGTTTGCTAACCCTTAAAGGGTCAGGGTACATGGAGTAGTTATTTAAAAGGAATTTTTGGTCAGACTTTCATGTATAATCAGAAATGAAATCTTTCCCCTAAGACAGCCTTAAGAAACAGGGAGACACAGGATAACATCCAGCTGCATTCAGTTAATTATTAACATTTTTGAAAAATTAAGCCATGTTGGGGTGGGATGGGAGTAGTCTCAATTTTCTTTTAAGAACGGGAAACAAAGTCCCTGTAATGCTAACAGCAATTACTCTGTTTTCCTTAGTTTCCTTATGAAGATGCTTTAGGAATAATTTGTTAGCCCTGTGTTACTGGTTGAAGAATACTAATGCTGTTTTCTTGACTGATGCCCCTTAGCTAAATTTCTGTTCTGAAATCAGGATAGACAACTACTTCAGCAAAGCTTGCATCTCTAACAACCAGGATACTTAAGTAAAAGTCTAGGAAGGTTGCTGGAAAAGCCTTTCTCCTGCTAGGATATAAGCACTGACAGAAGGTAGCATGGTAAAGATTTCCTCAAACAACCATCTCTTTCTTCATCTATGTATTTGAGGTGGTAAATTTCTTCATGCTTGTGGTCAGACAAAAGGAGAAACAAACAAAGGTGAAAGCTGGGTTTATTGTGGTTGCCTCTTGAACATCCTCAACTGTTGGGCAAAAAGGATGCTAATTTAGGGTGCATTGCCTGGAACTGGATGGGAAGCCAGAGCTAGTTCAGTGATGGACTAGCTCTTCTCTGCTGCCCCTACTAGTTATTGCACTGTCCCCATCCTCATGAGGTGATGTTCTTAACCCGTAACATCACTTTAACTTTCAGGATGATTTTTAATAACCTCAACTTTCATCACTCCTGGCTGACCATGTGCTGACAAAATACAGGTGAAATTTTACTGGTGCTAAGAAACCCAAGTGCTCCTTTGACTGCTAGATCAGTGCTTCGTCCACTACCTTTGAATTATGATGTGGTTTATTATTCTGTTGAAGATGACAGGGAGGATGGACTTGGAAAGGATCTTAGAGACTTTTATCACTCAAAATATATATTAAGTATATTATTTAAAATACATCCTTCTGTGATCTTTAACCAGGATTATCCATAGATGAAAGATGTTGTGAAAAATAAGTAAACTTTCAGTGTTAAGAACCCTAAGCAACCTCACTTGGTATTCCTGGTATAGCAAGAGAAGCAAAGAAATGTAGTTTTATGATGTTAAAGATGTTCTAAGGAGTTAGATGACAGGTACTTTGGTAAATTAAATCTTACAATACATCAGTGAGAGTGTACTTCAAAAACCAGTTTTTTCATATTGAGACAAACTAACCCGAGATTCATTGCAGTGTAAACTCTGCTAAAGGGGTGAAAAGATTTGGTGACCAAAGTGACCAAAACTTTGTTAATTTAATTTATAAGTACAGCTAAAATTTTATGTTTTGTTAAACTTTGAGGAAGAAAAATTCATTAGTATTTGTGTAATCTGTGTTGTGGTCACTGTCATGGGAACAAGGGGGAGATGCTAAACGCGCTGATAACTGACGGACACACTCTGTCTAGCTCAGTCTGCAGGGCTGTTGTGGTTGTCCCAGTTGCTCAGCTGAATTCTGAATTCTTTTCTCTCTGAGTACCTTCTCCAAGCCTTTTATAATGATGACTCCAGGGGCAGCTCTGCCGTTTTGTCTGGGGCTTAATCTGCAGTTTTCTGACACTAGGTGTCATCGCCAAGGAAGGGCCAACTAAGCTCAGCATCTGCTGTTTATATCCCTCCAGAAGATCTCAGTGGCACCTAGACAGCACATGTTTGGGTGGGGTTTGTGTTGTGTGTGTGGCTGGGGGTTTTGTTTGTTGTTTAAGCAAAGCACTTTAGACTCTGGTTAGATGTTTAGCTCCTATTTCAGCATAAGTTATCTTAATTTTTTTATTTTATTGTGTGGTTGCTTTCTTTTTTAAGCTCATTAAGTCTCCTGTTAGGGTTCAGTGTGGCCCCAGAAAGGCTTGTGCTGGCAGAGGGCAGGGGGCACTGCAGGGACAGCAGTGGAAGGAAGGGCAGAGGCACTGGGGCAGGTGAGAGCTTGCTTTGGCTGTGCTGCCTGCCAGCCTGGCCCTTCTGAAACTTCACCTGCCATCAAAAAGATTATCTATCATACTGGAGAAGGGTGGAAAGGGGCAATGTTTCTCTTCCATGTGATAGTCAAATAGTTAGTGAATTTTTTTTAATTATTTTTTTTTTTTTTTTGTAATTAGGTTTTGTTCTTTCTCAAAACATTGGGGATTGGAGTACTGTAACAAGTGGGCTCAGTCTGCTTTAGAAAGTATCCTTTAAAAGTAACCAATGCTGCTTTTCACAAGAATTAAACCAAAGGACTACAAACAGGGGAAAAAACTGAGTTTTAAGCATTGACAAAGCAAGGGTGATGACTTGTTGGAGGCAAGAGGCAGGATCCTCAGAGTTAATGGGCTTTAGTGCATTAGATCCAGTCTTTTTGTAATTTTTATCTTGTGCTGTGAGCCACTGTTTTCCTGTATATTCTATTAAACTAAACCCTTAAAGTATGTGGATCACAGTCATAAAATTAGAATATAATGAGTGGAACAAATGCATTTCTACTGTGGAATGACAGGGTGAATAGGCAGGAATGCACTATTGTTCAAATCCTTTTCTCTGTGTGAGAATCAAGCTCAACTCAAGGTCCCCTTTGGCTGATGCAGCTTGGAGGAATTTTTATTAGGTGTACAGAATTTTGGGGAGCCCAGTATAGTAATAGTAAAGCTGACCTAAACTGGTCTTAAGAAGCAGCAACTCAAAGCATTATAGCTGTCAGACTTCAGTTCTCTATATTATGATGATTAAATTTAGGCACAAACATTAGATATCCTCTATGTGAGTCTGGTAGGCTAACATCTTTTGTGAGAAGAAGGGCTTGATGCTTGACATTTGGGGTTTTTTAGAGGGAGGTTTCTGCATTAATATTCTGTGATAATTTACCATAACCTTTTTCTTAAAGCAGCAAAATCTTTGTATTCTCCGTGGCACTGATTAGAAGATGATGCAGTAAATGGTTAACTGAATGTTTGCTAGTTCTCCAACTTCAGCATAATGAAGAGCTCTGGTAATGTTTTGTGAAGGGGAGGAAGCCTCCTACTGCATAAAGCATATAAACACTTAGTAATAATACAAAACTTACTTGCTGAATGAGCATCCATTTAAAAAAGACACCTTGTTTTTTGCAGGGGTTGTCAGTTTACAGAGAAGTTAAACCACTGTTCAAGGCTTTAGCTTTGAATTTCTGATCCCTGAATGCATTATGACAAAAGTCAACTGAGGGTCACACATTTGAGAGATGGTAAATGTAAGGAAGGGAATTATATTTTAAGAAAACAATCACTTTTAAATAAGTGGTTTTGAGTATAAAGTTTTAGATCATAGTATTCCAGTGAGATTTTGATATAAAGCTGACTAAGGAAGACGATTTTTAGTGACATCCTCTCAGATTTCACTGGAATTGCTGGATCTTTTGTGAAACCATAAGGATGGTATTTAACTCTTTGTTAGCCTTCTAAGGGCTGATTTTTATTTCTTTTTTTTCACCTGTCAAAGTCCTTGTTAATCAGCAGATAGCAATCCAGAAACCTTTCTGCAGAATGTGGTATTTTGGCTTTGCATTTTTGAAGGATTTACTGGGGAGCCTTCTAGCTCACTTAATGAAAATATTCTGGATCACTTAAATGAAGGTATTTATGCAACCACATATCTAGGGTGCTTGTTAAGACTGAGTTCTAGTTGCCTGGAAATGAAGGGAAAGCCAGGCTGATACCAATTAGCACCTGTCAGCACACAAAGCAGCATAATACAGAAATACATATTGCCATGTTCTTGCAAAGAATAAATGTACTTCACATACACCAAGAATGTTACGGGGGTTTTCATTACTTTTTATTTGTAGTTTGGGATGGCACTATAGAATGGTTACTGATTCCTGCACCTTTCCCTTCCTTCTCCTATAGTTTCTAAGTGTGTTTCCATTGTATGTGGCTTTATTTTGCAGTTTGTGCCATCCTCTCCCATCCGTATTCCTAGCAGCCGTCTTCATCAAATCAAACAGGTAAGCACTGATCCTCATTTTAATTTTTTTTTTAATTTCAGATTCTTTTTATAGGTGGTTGTGGGTTTGGTTTTTTTTGCAGTTAGTGTGTAATGTCCTTCAAATGGCTATAGAATGTACTTTGAAACTGCAGTACAGTCTGCTGCAGTCTGTCACTTCAAGCTATTTTCAAAAATAAAGGCTGTATCTTGGCTGCAGAGTTATACGTTTCATAAAGTAGAAGACATTTCATGGTGAGAAGAAGATCTGGGCAGAAAGAGAAGCCTTAAAATGGACATTTTATAAAGCAAACCTTTAACGTAAACCCTTAGGGTAAAGTTTCACCAAGTTTTTGGCAGTAGTGCCAGCGTAAATATTCAGAGCCAATAACAAAGTGTTCCTTAACTTGTGCTGGCACAAGAATTTTGTGCAGCCAGAAAACGAACTGGATAAGGAAACATTCTGGCTAAAAAATAGCCTGGACTCTTCTGGTTGGGCTATTTTTCATCTGTATAATTTTCTTATCCAGATCACTGTACTTGTGCTGTCACAGCATGAGCAGAGGGGGAAGGGCACAAGAGCAAACACTTAGGAAGGGGGGGTGGGGTGGCAAATATCTGAGCAGGCTTAAATAGCACTGCTACCAGACAACAGACCGCAGTCTGCAGGCTCCACTTTTAAAATCAACAAGCTCAAGCCCTTATGGCTCCTCCATTTTAGATGTCGACTTTTTGAAAGTAGAATGCTTATAAAATTGCCTTGAAGATACTTGGGTTTTGGGGTTTTTTTTAATTTGTTTTTTTTTTTTAACTTGCTAGTTTTTAATAGAGTGGCTTGACTTTTACAGGGTGAAAAGTAAGAAAACTACTCAATGCTTCAGACAGTGTTTTCAGGGTATGATGTCTGAAGTGATAGAAGGCACTTCTGCTTTCCACCTCGGATATTTAAGGTGCATGCATAGTAATGCTGAAGAAAATAACTGCTTGCTTTCATTACATAAATAATTTACTGGCTTAAAGAGACTGAAACACTTGAGTCAGCAGTGGAGCTGTTTTTATCACTATAAAAACCCCTTAGGAGTAATATGTAAATGTGGTGAGAGCAAGGGGATGCACTACTGGGGCTCTGTTACTGTATTACATGAAGTAAAAGTTTGATAATACTTTTTTTTTAATACTTCTGTATGTATGCTTCATAATTGTTCTGTACATTATTAAAGCAAAAAAAAAAAAGACATTTCCTAATCTGAGTTTGATCATTAAATTCACAAGTTGAAATTCCATGTCCTGCATGCTTACTGTCACAGATGGGAACCTGTGAGATTTAGTTCTTATTTCTTTCAAATTTTAGCAAATAATGACACAATTGAACTATGTTAGTAAGACTTTTCTTACACACGATGAAGATTGTGAAGATATTTAGTTGAGCTTTCACTCTTGAACTGGAGTGGATCGGGGAATCTACCCATTCACTCCCCAGGCTGGATAGCATTCAGTTAACTTTAGGGAACAGTGTCTACCTAAGAGGAGATTGAATCACATTTGTGCTTTAACTTGGTGTTAATCTTTAGTTTAATTTTGTATCTTTGATCCATTTAAATAATACTTTTATGGATGTTTTGGGAAGGAAAAAAACAGCCAAACACACCATTAAATCCCAGATTCATTGTAAAGTGCACTGTATTGCAAATGAAACGCTGACTAGTGCCTAGTTAGCTACTAATCCATAGAACAAGGTAAGTTCACTTTGTGAGATATTATTATGCAAGACTCATAAAGACACTGTTGAAGTGTTGGTTCATGTTATCATTGTTCAGTTTTGTAACTATTTCAGTAGTAAGGAAAATAAAAAAGCTCCTATAAGCACATCTTATGTGATGGTGTCTCTTGCTACATCTCTTGCCCATCCTCTCCCCTTCACTCCTTTTCACGTAGTGAGAGCCTAAGGTTATTGTTGCTTAACCAAGTAAAATTAAATGTTAATGAAATAAAATTTTCTGATTTTTCTGTAGCAAAGTTCTTGGGTTTTTTTTTCCTTTTGTTTTAATTTTTCACCTAATATTTTTAGGAAGAAGGAATGAATTTGATGAACAGAGAAACAGTACGTGAAAGGTAAGCATTAAAGCAAACTAGAATACTTAATGTAGTCTTCCATGGGCCTGGGACAATACATTTCTTTTCTTCTTTATAGAGAAGTGCAAGTAGCAATGCAGATGAGCCACTCATGGGAGGAGAGCTTGAGCCTGGTAATGCATTCATGCTTTAATTTGTGTTTCTATTATCAGTATCAGGACACTAGAGACTCTCTCATATCAACATTTTCTTTTATAGTTTCACCTGCAATTAAGGTGTTAGTATATCACTGCTTTTGATCATCAATTTTTCACCCTAGCAAGGCATAGAATTATCAGTTGTTCAAGGATACACGTGGGCTCCTTGTGCTGGTATGTCAAAAGAAAATTGCATGGATGTCTGCCTGTTCAAATTTTCTTCCATGTTCTGATACTCACCAAGCAGTGCTTAAGGTTGTTTTTTTGTTGTTGAGTGTAAGCTCATAAACGGCTACCTAAAAATTCTTAATATGATGGAGGATAACTTTTGAATCTTGCTCAGTTCCACACCATTCAGTCCTTTTCATGTCAAGGTATCTGCTCATAAGATTGATGACATGTACTATTTACAGAGCGACAATGATTTTGAAAAATCATCATCACCAAAGCAAGTAGACTTTGTCCCGGTTTCTCCAGCTCCTTCACCTACCAGAGGAATAGGGAAGGTGAGCAAAATGTGGTAATAATGATTTTATCTTGAGTAGTGCTAAATAAATTCGACTGAGTTAGTAGCAAAAGATTAAGCCACCTGCACCTTTCTACCTCAGATGCAAACATGAAACTAGAGAGTAAACAAAAAAACCCTTAAAACCTCAAACCAGAAAATACCAGTTAGCAGTTGCACATCTTGTGGATGTGTGTTTTTGTGGAGTGTTCAACTGTCAATCTGTGGTTAATTAATCTTATTCTTTATTTGCTTTCCTCTTGGATTAAGAGGAAGAGGGGAACATTCTTATGCTATGAACCATAGCCTGTTTAACCAGGCTAGGGTGAAATAAATCTTTGTCAACTTGCATATATTCTTCATGAAAATGGAATCTGTCCAATATTTTACTTTTTTTTTTAATTTAATTTTTTTTCTCAGTAACAAGTGGTATCTCAGCATACCCAGCCATATTGACTGGTTGCTTCAATTGATAGTGAGTTCCTTATTTACCTGTGATAAAGATCAGTTGTTACCCTATGTGTGTGCCACAGTCTTTATGCAGAAATAACACAAACTGTTTTACTCTCAGCAATGTTTCTCACCATCTTTGCAAAGTTTGGTGAGTAGCAGTGGATTACCTCCAAGCCCTAGCCCAAGTCCAACAAGGCGATTTTCAAGGTAAGTACCAGATTGTATCAATAATAGAAAACTGGCATAGCTTGTTCACAATAAGCTTTTGAAATGCCAGGCTTTGTTATAGACATAATTGATTTCCTTCATATATAAAAAAAGTTCTACAACTTTAGATATTGATGTAAACTTCAGGTTTTACACTGCTCTAAAAGAGTTCTTAAAATTCTCATGTCACAACGTTGGGATATCGGGCCACATTGAGGCATCTGTCTTCTCAGTGTAGTCTCTCGCTCTTAATCACATCTGAAGTAATTATTTTTAATTCTAAGGAGGAAAAAAAAAAAAAAAAACCCAAACAGATTTAGTGTTTGTTACTGATTCTGGTTTTACTTGCATTGGCTGTTGTTTTGAGTAATGCAATTCGATTTTATCAGGCCCTAACAGTTCAGCAAAGTGCTGCCTGTCAACTGAGATCTAGTCAGTGCCTAGAAGTGAGCTTTTAGATTGCCCCGGGTGTGAAATAATGTTATTCAACTTTTTCTGCTGAAATCTGTGCTTCCTGGTCTTTCTTCAGAGATAAATAAATAAATAGATAAATGAAAAAGGCCTTAATTAGGATAAGCTGTTTTAATGCCTATTCTTAGGGTCTTCCACTTAGTATCTGAGTGTCTTTTGATTCTTTACATGTTTCAGCCTTCCTTTATTAATGGTGATATCTCATAGCATATGCCTTCTTTTAACAGGAGAAGCCAGAGTCCGATTAACTGCATTCGACCAAGTGTTCTTGGGTCAATAAAGAGAAAAGGTACAGTATTTGGTTTTAGCTAATACAATAGGCTAACTTGTTAATTTTATAATTCATATAGCTTCCTTCAGAATTCTGTTCAATTGGCTGATGCTTCAACTAGAAATAGAAAATATTACAGATGACCAAATAAATAGAACTGTTTGTAGGGATAAAACAGACTTCCCACAAGTCCTTTCTGTTTAATTTCCCACAGAACTGTTGTGTTTGTGCCGCTGCAGAAATGAGCAGCCAGGTCTAGAACCCACGTGTCACAACTGACACGCCCAGCCAGGTCTTCACTTAAAAGCCTCCAGATGTTTGTATGTAGGCATCTCTTCTACAAGTGTGCAGAGGTCACTTAATTTCACTATTCCATAAAACACTTCTCCTCTTCTAATCCCTCTCCATTGGTGTAGTCATCTACATGTGATGAGAAACTAATGCAACATGCTTAACAAAACAAGAAATACAACTATTGGTATATTTACCTTAAACAGAAAATTTTGAATGTCCTGGCTAATGAAGTGCATGGGTATTGTAGGTTTAAAATCACTCTTCAAAACCAAAAGCTGATGCAGAGACCTGGTAGACACCTCACAGCTTTATTGGGAAATACTGTTCTTTCTACGTTTTTCTTCAAGTTTAACTTCTGGTTATTTTATTGCATCTGGTTTTATATCTTCATGCTTCACCATTGTCCCAGAACATTTCTGGCTCTTGAGACAGCTTTTAAAATACTTCATCTGAGTTCTGCCACAGCCTATTTAAGCATATATCTCTCCTCCATTCTTTGAGAGTATTTGGAAATCAAAGTCAATATATAAGTTTAGTGATAATCCTGGACTTTGTTTTTATTAATTGCAGAAGGAAAATGAGCTTTCCTCATTTTCAGATTTTCTGCTTTGGTTGAACTAGTCAGTGAATTGATAGCTGAATAAACTGAAACAAGCAAAATATTCTTTGCTACTGAAGAATAAATACCTGTGGTAGATATAGATATATATCTATTAAAAAAACCCCAGTTCATAATTCACTAAATGTTACTGAAGCTTGGACTGAAATGTTTCCAAGATACAGACAGTCTTTAAAATTTCAGCATTAAACTTCTGTCTTACATATAAAAGAAGGCTTGCTCTATTGTAGCAAGCTTGAACCTCTATTCTGTTCGCTCTGTAGTACACTGAAGCAGATTTTAGTTTCAGTGAGTAGTAATTTTTTTCTCCTGCCGTTATCTTTTACCAAAGGTGTAACAGAGATAGAAGATCATCCAAAAAGACTGTTCCAAGGATCCACCAACATGCTTAGCCCTGAAGTTTCACATCAGGCAGACCTTGGGGGATGGTAAATGCTGTGCTATTTATTGTGTCGATTCCATCAGAAACATTAAAAATCTTTTTTCATCTAGCAATGATTATGCTTGAAGCTGCTTTGGGTTTGGTTTGGTGTTTTTTGTTTTGTTTTTAATACAGACAGCTCTTAATTTTGCAGCACTGAAGTTATCACAGTAGTATTCAGTACAGGCAGTAATATTCACTGCAGTTTTACAGTTTCTAGGACTGACTGTAAATATGCTTCATGTATATGGGAGCTTTAGGAGGAGATACCTCATGGCTGGCAATTTTTGGAGTCTAGTTTCAAGCTGCAGTCAATGTGAATGTTAATGCTTGTGGCTGGATTTTTTTTTTTTCTTGTTTTTTTTTAAATCTTGTGCTTAGTCACATTGGAAAATTAGTCTGTTTGCCCCTCCCTGCTGTGAGGAGATAAAAAGGACTATGTTAAAAATTGTAATGACTTGAAATAGCAGGAGGTTTTGATTTAGTATTTTAGTCAGTAGATTAATAATACACAGGATGTGCCCTCACAACTATCAAGACAGGGTTGTTCACAGTGCTCCTGTCCTTTTTGCCTCTCAGCTAATGTACAGAGCTGTGTACAAGTTTTGAGCCCATTGCAGTGGCAATAGTAAAATATGTTTTTCCGATACCTTTAGAACACCTTTTTCACCCACCCTATTCACTGCAGGCATAGCAGTGCAAGTTCATTTGCTGCATCTTGGTTTAAGAGATGGTAATTTTAAAAACATGTTGATGCTATCACTGTTCATAGATCACCTGTAGTTATCATAGAATGCTTTGGGTTGAAAGGGACCTTTAAAAATCGTCTAGTCCAAGCTCCTTGCAGTGAGCAGGGACATCTTCAACTAAAGCAGGCTGCTCAGCACTCTGTCCAACCTGACCTTGATTGTTTCCAGGGATGGGGAATTGACAGCTTCTCTGGGCAGTCCATTCCAGTTATAATTCTGTGTTCCGTGAAATACACAGTGAACGATACAACTGAACTATGGACAGTTTTGTCATTGTCTCTCCTGGCAAAAGAAGCCTCTGGATGTACCTACAAGCCCAGAACCTTGTAGGGAATGGGATAAAGCTTGCAATTAATTGCTCTGCTCGCCTTATGCTTCTCATCTGTACGCCAGTTCAGGGTGAGCTGGAGGGGAAAATTGGCAAAATGTTATCTGTCTGTTTGGAGGTGATGCAAGGTGTGTAGCTGCAGTTCTATTTCAAATCACAGAGCTTACTCTTTCTTCAGAGATGCGTTCTTGTTTTTAAAATGGCTTTAGAACGAATGAATGGAAGCGAGTATTTAAAACTCAGCAAGAGTACTGCATCTCTCCTGTCTTGGTGTTACTGTCTTTTCAGCCTGCCATCACATGCTCTTGATGACAACAGAAGCAGCGCAGGCTCTTCCTGTGACTCGCCAGCTGAAGTCGGCACCAACACAGACTCTCCAGTCTCACTTTCTGACTCCAGATCTCCTTTTTTACCAGTAGATCTCACGGCTAAATTACCAATTAATTGAGAAGCAGAAGTCTGCTGATGGACACCAAGAAACAGGCTGGATACCAATAAGACTTTCTGTTGTGTGTAACTGATTCTGTTCCTCATAGGAACTTCCAGAAATGTCATGATTTCTAGAAAACTTCCAGAATAGTTCCTTGAGGAGGAATTCACATTTCTAGTGATTTGTATGACATTTACTAAAACACAGTAAGCATTTGAATTGCAAACATATTTGATGCTAACACGAGTAAGCAAGCTGTTGATTGACAATGGATATCATCTTCCTGGCACAAGTTACCCATACTGTATGTATCTTCTGCTTGTGGACGACGTGGCTTCCTCACGGCCGACAGACAGTGTCCTCGCTAGCATAACGTGGTGCTTATGTAGATACCTTTCACATTTGTCCTCAGTCCAAAACCAATGAGGCAGCTTACTGATTTGTTTTTTATTCCACAAGTGTTAGTTATTTATACTTTTTGTTCTTCATATGAAAGGGGGAATATTTGGGGGGGGTTGGGAGCTGCTTCTTAGGTTCTGTTATGATTGGCTGTTAATCAATTCTGTGGTCTAATAGATGTCAAAAGAAGTTGGTCATTTATCAACTTAAATTTTCTATGTTGGATTTTATTCATGATTGTGTCTGCTGTTGTGACTAATTCCAAATTAGGCATGGAACATTTTTGTGGGGTTTTGTATTATTTTCTTTTTCTTCCCCATTTAGATGATGTTTTAGAGAGGTAGATGCACTATCAAAGGCCTTTTTAATAGGGGAAAAATGGTAATAATGTTTGGAACCAAACATTAAATCCTGAGATTTTAGTATTTAGTACTTCAGAAGTGCATTATTTTAACAGTATTCATCCTCATCTATGACTTTTGTGGGACAAATACAGTGAGGGGTCGTGAATGCCTTTTTACAGGCCGAGGTGATCAAAGACGTTGAATCTGGTTAATCTCCTGATGTCACTTCCTCAAACAGTGGTATCAAGTTATCTCTACTGTTGAAAACTTCAGATGCTGATTGGAAACCTACAGCTTGGTAATCTGAGAGATTTCCGGATTCTCGTACTCCATTTCAAAAGTCAGGGGGTTTGAGGCATCCTGATCTCCACTCTGAAGTTCCCCAAACGAGAGGAAAAATTTGCAAACCCCACCATAGAGGCTGTTTCAGATTTTCCAGTGGCAGCCTCATGTTGGTAGTCAATTCCTGTCAACTCCTGCAACTGAGCTTCCCCTGCTGGATCCCCATTTGTACGTGTGTACATCTGCACCACGTGGTTTGAAGCCTTCTCTCTAGAGAGGTTAATATCTGAAGCAAAAGCTTTTATTTTTAAACACTAAATATTTGTAATGTGTAATGAAGTGAGAAAAGTACGGAAACTTCCTCAAGTAGGAGAAAAGCCCACTCTGAACTCTGCTGTGAAAGCTTCACATGGATATAGTTTTGATTGACAGCAGCCATCAAAATTGGAAATGGACAACCCGGTGTGCAAAGATCTGGCGACCTGAGGACCAATGCCTGGTTTCCAATGCCTTTACCATAGAAGGAAAATAGAATGCATTTCATAGTTTTACTCAGTTCAAGTAAGATATGATGTGAAAAATAGTAATAGCGTTTGGAATCAAACATTAAATCCTGAGGTTTTAGCATTTAGTACTTCAGAAGTGCAAAGGTTTCTGATTTCATTCCTCTTAAATTATTGTAATCGCCAACTTGCTGATTGCAGGTCCTTTCAAACTGCAGGCTGCCCTTCAGCCCTGCAGCAGAGGGACAAGCCTGTGGTTGATGTCCGTCTGCTCTCGGGCTAACACAGCACAGGTTCCTTTCACGATTTCAGGTATGTGCCAAAGAGTTGCTGTGTGTTCACTCTTCTGTGGTGAGGGCAAGACCTTTTTATCTTTTTTTTTTTTTTTTTTAATCTTGCTTATTTCTTAAGAATGAAGCTCCTGGTGTCTCTTCCAGTCTCTTTTAAAAGATGCATCAGTAGAGGGCTTTAATAGTTGCGTGTGGGGTCAACTTGCCTCTTTTCTGTCAAATATTTATGCTATTTTTCAAATAAGTGCCAATAAATGGAAAAATAAATGTGTTTTGCTGTTTCTGCACTTTGTTGGGAGGTAACTGTATTCTCATTTTCATCTGTGATTAAATATTTTCCTTTTTAAATTAGAGTATCTATTGTAACCCACTTCCACCCTAGTTTACATTTGTCTAGTTTACATTTTAAGTTGGTCTTAATATCTGCAGCACTTTTCTGTTTGCCTAGTGCATTGCTGTCCTAAAATTCTGTGACAACTCTGGAAGAAGAATAAACCTAAACATTTTCAAAATACTTGAATAGCTAAATGCGTCCCTAGTTTATGCCTAGAGGAAGTTGTGGTGAAATAGTTTGGAAGCTGGAAGCTAGAGCTGGCTGGTAATGGCACTGAGGCTCTTGCCTCTTTGGAAGAAGGGAGGGGAGTCTTTGTGGTTTGCTGTAGCCAGTCAATGGATGCTGTTGGAGGAGAGGGAAACTGTACGTATCTGCAGTCGTTCCTTTCCTTGCTTTTGCAAAACAGAAATCACTTGTGGGAAAAGGCATTTCAATTTCCTGTCCATCCACGTCACCCAGAACTGCAGCTTTGCTCCCTGGTGTCAGGAGGCATGCAGGGTTTTTTTTTCCACTGAAATGGAATATTACATTTTGAAACCAAATTATCCTGCAGAATGCATATCTGGATTTGGGGAATTAGGGGGTTACAAATGTGCATAATCAACCCTGTTCTGAGATAGTAACTCCTGCTGCATTACCTCTGGTTTACTAATTTCCCATTCACTCATGAGCAGTGGCCATTGAGGCTTTTCTGAGGTGTCATGCTTACAAGACATTGCATGGGATGTTCCTTAACGGATCTGAGTTTATATTGCTAGTGTCTAGAACTTTGAGAAGAAATAGGCAGCTTTCTTAGGCCATACTAGAAGTATAATAATCATCTATATATTTTTATTTTTAAAATGTATATTATATGTGTATGTTATGCTGTATATGTTTTGTATTCAGCCACTCTTCTGGGGCATAGGGCTGTTTCTCTCTGGGATTCCGCCCCTCCTCTCGAATGGCACCCTTCCAAAGTCATGCCTGTGAGCAGTGCTTTATTGGGCTGGTTGAAAACTATCCTGGAGGATTTGTTGGCAGTTAAATCATGTCTTCAGCCAGTGTGTCTTCCTTGACAACTGATCGGTGTTTTTCTTCCTTCCACCATTTCCAGAATGACATAGTTGCTGAGGGAACACTGATAACCGTGCCAGTGCTCAGGGGGACTGTATTTTTGGAGTGAGCACTTTGGTGGTTACTGCATTTAGCAGAGGAACAGATACTTCATGCTAGAAGAGAGGTACAAATGCCAGGAAAAATGAGCCTGTGCATCAGCCAGATTAACTCGCTAGGGTCTTGTGTGCCTTGTCAGCAAGCTGGCTGATCTGAACACTCAACAGCTGCCCGTGGTCCTTCTGAGATCTGGGGAAGAACTCAATCCTAAATTTGTTCTTTTCACCTTTCTTCACAAAATTTGCAAATGCTCACCGACCTGGGCAAACAAAACAGGTCTCCAAAGTCTTGTGCTGGTGAGACTGAGATATTTTGATTTGTAGATGTTTATTGTGGTTCTAATACAAGTGCTGTCTTAGTCCAGCCCTGCTATTGTGCAATTATTTGCTGGTGAAGTGACTAAAGGCAGGAGTGACCTCCGGAGCTCCACCACCAAGCTTCCTGCTTGGGAACAGCTTGTGCATTTCTTAGCAGTAGGCATTTCTGAAATGTTCACTTCATGCTGTTGTGTTCTTGCATATGTTGGAATGGGAACTCATCTACTTAAAATAGAGAGCTTCAGGAGTCATAATTAAAATGTGTGAGCTCTTCACATCCTGTTTTAAGCAACCTTTCTCATCACCAACTGGCAGATGGAGTTTAAGTTGATCCCTTTTCTCCTGAAAGCACAAAGTTAAAATATTTGTAAATGTAATTGAATGTTTACATCTACAGTACAATAATTAAAACCTTACCGATCCAAAGAGGAGCACTTGCCTTGCAAGAGCCACCTGACACTTTTTATTTGGTGTCTGTTTCCTGAGGTTGTGTCTTGGGTGATTGTTCATTTGTTTTACCTGTAGCAGTAGATTCTTCCCACGTCTGTATCTTTGGTGTGAGCATCCTGGCTTGATAAATTTGAGACCAGCTGAGAGCCAGCCTATGTTTTGGTCAGGAGATGCCTTTCCTCTGTCACAGTGGGCTCCAAGCAGACAGCTACTGCATCTAGAAGACCCAAACCCCATGTTCATGCTGCAAGGGACAGATTGTTTCCCCTGTTGGGGTTTTGTGGTAGAAGCATAAGACAGGAGGGAGGGGGGAGGGAAAAACCACTGAAGGAGAATAACCTTGTGTGACTCTCAGTAACTGGCTGGGGAACAGAAACTTCAGAGCAGGGGAGGAGCTGGGTGCATTTAAACCAAAACCAAACACGGCCTTTTCCTGCTGCTTCCCCTGGGTGTCTCAAGGAGCTGGTGAGACTTCCCCAATCCCATGAAGATTCCTCAGACAAATCTGCTATTTATCGAGTTTAAAATTCTTTTAATAGTTTAGTTTCTTCTTCTTTTACTCGCTTCGTAAAAGCCTTGGAAAGTGCTTATTTAAGACTTCCTTCCACAATTAATAATGATGTGTCAGTGTTTACAGTTCTGCTGGATGTCGACTTCAGCAGGAAGAGCTGCCCAAGCAGCAGCAGTTTTTTTTGCTGGAGGTACTAATCTTTGGAAGTGTGGTTCTCATGATTGCTTCTTCCCCTTGTGTGGAGAAAAATCAAAACTATGATGTGCATCTTGTGCATTGGGTTTTGTGACATGGAAATAGTGCACTGTGCTGTCTTTGAAGCCAGCTTAAATCAGGCTGTGCAGCACTGAAATTGCTGTGAGAAACTCCCAGCTAAAAATAAATCAAGATCCTTTCACTTCAGCAGTCAGTTTTGATTTTGGAGACTCCTGGCAGATTCCTGAGGGAAAGGCGCTAGTGGGTTTGGTGATGTTGATGGGAACAGGAGATTCCAGAGCCTTACAGCAGAGTTTTATTTGTCTCCTAATGGTGATTTCTTGTTTGTTAAAGCACATGCTCATCTAATGCCTTTTGCTTGTACCTCAAGCCACCCAGAGCATCTACAGTTTCCTAGAGAAGAATGCTCTCATTTTATTACTGTGAATTGTATTTTGTTGTTATAAATTGTATTGTTGACTCCCTTTTCTTTAATTTTAACTGTAAATGTGGATTTCAATTCCCCTACAGACTCTTGGTTCTTTTGCTCCATGCTTTGTTACGCATTTTATCCATCATCTTTGTTCCTCCTTAGCACCTCTTGTTCTGTTAGGACCAGGATGACCGCAGTTACGTGTGGCTGAATTGCTATTCCACAACAGAGGTATTGCAGAGAGCCTGCTGCTCAAATGGGCCCCTTACTGCCCTGTTTCCTGATAGTGAGGGGATCATCCATTGCTTTGATCGTGCTGCTGTAATTATGGTTGTGAACTTGCTTGAATTATTCCTTTGCAGAGTCTCTGCCGTTTCAAAGACCAGCATGCGTTACTTTGCCTGCATGGAATTCCATATTATATTGTCAGCATGGTTATAGAGCTTTGCAAATTTCTAAGAGCTGATGTGCATTAGCTACAGTTCATTATCCAAAGTAAACATCTAGTTAGCATGCAGCGGGGAGCTTCTGTAGTAGACAAAAATAGACCAAAAAGTGAGCTTGGCTTCAGTCGTTACGCTGCCTGTGTCACCCGTCACCTGCCTGTGCTCATTCCTCCAGTGCTCCCTTCTTGAGGATACACAGGTTCTCCAGACCCCTTTCATTTCTACATTTGTTATCGTTAAATGGCTCTTGCTAGGCTGTGTAGTGTTGGTTTCCCAGTCTTCACCAGCTTGTCAAGCAGCACTAAGCAAGTGATATGCTGCTGGCAACAGCCTTCTTCACTCTCGTTCAGCAGTTTCAGTCTTCATTTCCTGAGGCAGCAAGTGATGCCTACAGGGAAGATAGACTCCACTGTCAGCATCATTAACTTTGGATGTGTCTCCTCCAGCTCTAGTAAGAGATGGTGCCTTCTCTAGCACTACAATGAGGAGATGAGTGCCCTGTTTCACAGGGACGTAGCAAAGAACCTGTTTTTTCACAGGCACTCAGGCCCTATCTCTGCATGCAGCAAGGCGGGAGGATCAGATACCAGGATTACTCAGCCCTGCATGCTTTCTGTTGCAGCCTGTTCCCTTACTACTTCTTTTGGCCAGGAGAGTCTCATACAAAGTCAGAGAGCAAAGCACCTGAGCTGCTCTGACCCCAGAACTCAAGCTCTGTCCTGGCAGAGAAGGTGATTTAACATTTGGGGTTGTTTTTTTTTAAGATCTGTACAGCTTGGTCCCTGAATTTTGAGGTTGCCCTGAATCATCACAGGCCCCATGAAGCATCTTGGCATCTGAGAACTCTTTCTTGTAAACAAAGTACTCCTGGATCTGGTTTACGGGCTCAGGCAAGTTCCCTTCTGTAGCCTTGCCCTCCCAGTGGGCTGGATTTACCTGTGCACGTTAAGCCTGAAGTGCAAGAGTCATACTCCTGACAAAGGAAAAGGGTGATGGCACTTGGCATTTAGTAGGAAAGCTGGTTTAAGGAAAGCCAGGTATCCTAAAGAAACATTGACAAATGAGGACTAAAATATGGTCATTTATTGCCAAACCTACTGGGCAGCCTCTTTCCAGTTTAAGCTTGTTGGTTATCAGATACTTCCCACCTATGAACATACAATGAAATAACAGGCGACTGGCTTCGGCAGTTCTTAGCTAGTTGGTTCCAGGAAGGTTTTCTCTGCTCTGTCATTGAAGGCACAGTTCTGTGCATGGACTTCTCTTGGAGCTGCTGCAACTGCCTCTGTTAAGCTGTTTAAATAAGAGCAGTGACTCTCATCATCTGATGGCACGTTTGGTTCTCTTCCTGGAGCATGCTTTGAGGAATGCCAGCGGCAGCTCAGCATTTCCCTCTGCAGGGACTGGATCTGTTTCCAGGTGATCTCTGTGTGAGGCTGCTCAACACTCTCCAGAGCTGGGGGGAGCTCCATCATTTCACCAGGGATCAGGGCTGAACTGCTATCAGAAACCCTCTCTGACCCTGGAGCTCTCAGAAGTTATACTGGGTCTGTTTAGTTTTGAGCATTCTATGATTCACCCCTTCAGGGAAAACAAGGATGTTGAAGCATTTTCTGATCCAGACAAGTGCAAACACCTAGAGGAGATCATGTACCAAGCCTACAGCTACTTGGAATGACGCTCGTGAAAGTGATCTTGGCAGCACTCCCGTCTCCTGCCTGCCAGCACTGCTGCTTTGAGGTATCGGTGCCATAGCAAGTGCTGGGTAAACAAGATGGTTGTTTCTGCTGGATGAGCTGCAAGCCCTCCTAACTGTCTGCTGAAAATACTTTGCCACTTCAAGGAAGTGACTGTTATGTTTGTGTTAAGAGTCAGGAATGGGAAATGACGTGAACACTTAACAGCTTTTCCTGGTGTTTTTAAGAGGAGGCTTATTCACTGTCTCAGGTCTTCTTTCCAAAGACATTCAGTGTTCTTCATAATGCTGTGAAGTACTGGAGTTGTGTGCGTGCATACGTGCATATATAGAGATGTATCAGAAAACATAAATCTTGTGTATCCATCTGCTAATACTGTCCCAGTGTCTCCCTGTGACCAATTCAGAATTCACATTCCAATTCAGAATTCACATTCCCTCTCCTGGTGCTAAACTGAAACTGTCCTCAGATCTAGTTTTCCCAGCAATGGGATAAATCTGTGATTATACAGTGTGCTCTAATCTTCCCAAAGCAGAAAGAAGTCAAAATTCACATTTGTCATACTTACTTTGCCCAAGCATCAGTTTTATCTGCACTGGCTGAGTTACACGGTGAATTTAATCCTTTTTCTTCTTTTTATCTGCATGTTGCTTCTTGCCCTTGACAAAGAAATTGCCCAATGGCGTAGTCTTTTTAGTTGCTGATAACTTTTTATTATTGGTTTAGAAATCAATTGCTTCTCTTCAAGTTCCCTGAAAAGGCCCAGGGGCTGGGGCTCTGTTGTCCTGTGATCTCCCTTCCCGTGTCCAGTGTGTGGGGTGTCCTGCAGCGCTAAGGTGGCTGCAGATGTTGAGACTTGGCTACAGTGACTGAGTTCCTACACGTGGGATTCTCTCTTCTGTACTTCTGCAAGTGCCTGGCAAAATACAATCCTGGCTCGTGACTGGAACACCAAGACACAGGGGAAAAAACCCCACACAGTTTAGGTTTTGGGGTTTTTTTTAAGATCAGTGTGGGCACAATAACGTGTGTATCTTGGTACGGAACAGCCAGGCTAATTTCCCACACAGCTGTTTTGTCTCCCTGACTTCTGTTCAATTCCCTCACCCTTCCCCAGGAAGCAGCAGGTTAAACCACGTCATGAAAATCAGAATTAACACTTAAGTACTTAAGAATACCACTGAAGCCCCAAGAAAGCAGCTCTCCAGCGGCAGGAAAACGCTGCGACCCGAAGCCGACCCCGGTGCGCAGAGGCAGCGCAGTGGCTGCAGCACAGGCTCTGGAACACTCTGTTCTCCAACCAGTTGGTAACTTTTTTTCTTTTCTTTTAAATAAACGTTGATGGGTTTTTTTTCTCTCATCTGACACTAACAGATGACACAGTTTCAGTACTTCTGAGAATAAAACTAAAGTAACATGTAAGGCATATAAGATGTACTTGTATTACATGTAAGAAAAAATGTACAGCGATTAACAACTGAAATTCAACCTTCTTCCTCTCTTTTTTTTTAAGCAGCACTGTTGTCTGCATGGTTTCTTTGTACTTCCGTGCACAAGCAGAAAAGTGACCCGTAACGTGCGGGGGAAAGGAGGTTTAATTTCCAAAATGTTTGTTATACAGACCAGAGCACAATACATAGACTTCCTCTACACAAAGATGCGTGTGAGTCGAATGCAGTATCAGCAGCCCTTCAGTAGAAGTATTCTAAACCTGAACATCTCAGTGATGAAATGGCAACACTGTAGGAAATAAGATAAACGTTATCCTAGAATATAAAACTAGAATTTGAGCAGGAGTTTCTGACACAAAAGAAAGCCCCATCTCAGCTGCAGGGGGCAGGGGTGATGCAGAGGAATGCCTTTGGTTTGGTCTCTGATGGAAAAGATGGTGAATGTCGTATTAGTGCGAGTTCAACTTCTGTTAATGCCACTTAGTTCAGAATTGCATGCAGCCCTACGAAATGAAAGGGTCTGATTATAGAACTTGGTTTTATTGTCTACAATTGTGATACAAAGGGGCCGTTGCAGAAATTGCCTCCCCAGGTAAGCAAACGAGCACTCGGCGATATACTGGTAATGATGAAGTAAGGAATTTGAGAATTCTTCACCTCAAATTCATGGTTTATTTCATAGTTTCACTGATGGAGTTTTTCATTTTCTTCACTGATCAGGCATGACTCTCATCCTCCTGGTATGTACACAGTGTCACGCACCAGCCTCGGCGTGTACAGCAACAAACCAAACGAGTGTTTTACAGAAGACAGTTTGCTTTTATAGTGAGCACGCACTGATGCGAACATAGACTAAAAATAACAAATGTTGCTTTAATAAGGATTTTTTACAGTAGGCATAGATATAAAAGTTTTTCAAATTATTTTCACAGGTATCACTGAACATTTCATAGCTGTCTGTTGCAGAAGCACCGAAAAGTGCTTTGAGTCTTTCATTTATTATACAGAGTTAAAATATATTACACTTCTGAAGGTATCTTAAATCACTGAACAGTTTTGCTAGCGTCTTAATGAGCCAAATGGGAGTAAAAGGCAGTCCACATTCATGATGTGAATATACAGTAAGGTGTTTGACATCCTATTAACTCATTGCTCATGTTCTCAAAATAACCATGGTGATGAGACCTGAAAGACAAGAATTAAGAACCCAATGCCTTCATTTCACTGAATAAAACATTTTAAATAGTCTACCCTGTCACAGGCTAGTAAATAAGGTAAAAGCACATAAATACAAGCAGAATTAATTTATATATATACTTCAATATTAGAAGCATTGCCCCAAATTTTGAGGTAGGTAAAAACTCAAGTGCAGTGTATCTAGTAGCTAAATCTCAACCTATAAATGCTCCAAAGTGATCTCACTGCAGGAAAATCTCAGCATGGAGACCTTGCCTAAGGTAAGTGTAACCCTGGTAGAGAAGCCACCTGCTTTCAGGGGGACTAGTTCTGGGCAGTGTAATTCACATGCTGACTCATCAGTAAGGCAGATTAGCTGAAGGCTCCAAGACAGTTTTGCTTCTGCTCTGTGCAGAAAATCTGACCAAAGACCAGTTTTCAACAAAGATGTTAAGCCTCCTTGTCAGGCTGCATGGGGAGCTTTCTACAGGCTCTTTGCTGGGTCTTTTAAAGGACAGGGGAAAAAAGAATTGCTCTGAGAGAAGTTAAAAACAGAAGAAAGCAAGAAATGTGGGGCTAATAAACCTACTCGTGACAGACTGAAAAGTTGACTTTAATTATGTGCTGATACAGGAAACAATACAAATCTGCGAGGCTGTAGATGTGAGTT
Organism: Todiramphus chloris collaris; assembly: GCA_025345505.1. Taxonomy (NCBI): domain Eukaryota; kingdom Metazoa; phylum Chordata; class Aves; order Coraciiformes; family Alcedinidae; genus Todiramphus; species Todiramphus chloris. The sequence goes on along the minus strand of JANVCC010000049.1, from coordinate 8,191,735 downwards.
ATTGCACAGGGAAAAATATTGGGGCTCCTTGAATGCCAACCTTATGTAACATCAAAATAAGAGTTTATCAGTTCTTAGGCAATCTCACTTTCTTGCAGGCTGAGATGTTAATATAACAGCCTCTCACTACAGCCAGCTTAGCTAAAACCTACAGATCTCACCATGGGTAAAGAGATTTCAGAGACTATTTTGCTATCCTGCTACTCTATGCTGATTTAACTTCTTTGTAACGATTCTGAAGACAGAAGCATGACAGACAGAGCTGTAACACTGCCTCCCATTAGACTGGCAATTTATCCACTAAAGAGGCACCCCAGTTCAGCCATTTCTTAAGGTCTGTATTAGCTTAGACAATCAGTGCTACCACAACTGCTGTGGGCCTCGCCTTGGATTGTCTCAATCAGTGCAGAGTAATAACAGAGGCTTCTGGAAGGTGCTACAGGACAGCCTGCACAACTTGTAGAGGGACTTGCAGGCAAGAAAGGGTTTAACTCATTTCTGTAAAGCAAACTCTTCTCAAGTGTCATATAACCCAGCCCGTGTGGTATTAACCTCCCTTGCCACACCATTCAGTTGGACTTCACTGGGGAAGAAAGTGGTTTCACCTCCTCAAGAGCAATCAACTTTCTGCATGAGCAGAGGATCCTTTCATGAACACTAAAGCTGCTGCTACCAAAGGAATCAAAAACTGTAAGAACTTCACAGCTAATCTAGAAACAGGTTAAGTTGTTGCAAATGTATGAAGTCAGGTGGTTTAACGCTATAGTTGGCACCAGCAGAAACTGGAGCAATTTTCAAAGCCAGAAGGATTTCTGCAAGGTCCTGACCTGAAACTACATCACCAGCTCAGGCATAGAGCAACAAGCAAGTTTTCAAACTACTTCAGCAGAATGGCTTGCATGAATGGGTTGACTGAGTGTGCGTGTTAACCATCAAGAACTTGCATCTTCTCCCATCACTACCTCACCTCTGGCTATCAGTTTGAAGCTGCCTAGCTCACTTTCTTTAGCTCCTCATTTCTGCCACGTGTGACAGGAGAACTGAGTTGAGTGGGACTGCTCTTCACATCTGTAATGGTTATAGAAAGCCAGTCATAACAAAAGAAACATGCAACTTCTCTATGCTTCCTAATTTAGGAGCAAGTTACAACTGGGGAAGAACTGTGGATGGTGGTGGGCTCTGAGGAAGGGTTGCCAACTCATTTCTACACATTTCAATGGCCAGTCAAGAAGGTAGTTAGTGAGTGGAGCCTTTCAGAGCAGCTCATCTGGCTAGGAGTGAGAAACAGAAGGACAGAAGAAATCTAGGTTCTGCAATATAGTAACTCTCTATTGCAATTTAATAAGAAACAGCACATCCCATTCAGTTTTGTTGGCAGCTGACTACAATTGGCTGGTCCTCAAATGAAGGTGAAATTAACGTGCAGGGGCCTGTATAATAAGTATCAACTAAATCTGGCCTAAGATACTTACAATAACTATTTACCCTCTTATCACTATGGCTGCAAGTCAAAATGTAAGTGGAGACACAAACCAGAATGTAAGGTGGTGCTTTCTCTCCATCAAGCTTCCCGAAGCCACTGGCAAACACAGAAGTTTCTCAAGTCACAGCAGTTGCAAGTAAATGTTTAGAAAATCCAAAATACTTACCTAAAACATAAGCAGCTACTAACTTTTGATTCACACTTAAATGGAGGTAGAGAGGCACAAGGGATTCCATTTCCCCCAGTGTAGGTAGCATTAGTGCTGCAACACACACTATTCCTAGGAAGACTGTTAGTAAACTAGGACCCGACGAGGCAGTTCTGTTTTCTGAAAAAGAAGACAGAGCCAACTGTAAGGACATATCTAACCAATATAGATGTCAAATATTCTGCAAAAAATGTTTGGAGCTGCAATATCCTGAGATTTTCTTTTCCCTTTGGTGTTTGGAATGGGTGGAAAGCAACTTTTAAAACCACCCTTCTAAACCTTCTTCATTTTGCTCCCTGTTCTGATGCTGCAACTTGTTTGCACATGACTTCCCAAACCCCTCCCTTCTGGAGGAGTGGAGCCTGCCAGACCCAGCAGCTATACACACACACACATGCTCCAGACAACTGGAAGTTTCAGCAATGCTTGAGGTTTCACCCTGCATCCTGACTCCACGCCTTGATATGTTCCTTCAGTGATTAGTAATCAATTAGGAAAGAACATCTCAAAGAGCTGCACAGGCAGATTAACTGTTTACACCTCCAGAGCAAAAGCTTGTCTACAGCAAGAGCACAAGTTCTTGGGCCAGATGAATTCCTTGGCCTCCTTTAGAGGATTCAAGGGCTGCACCTTGAACTGGTTTATGTACCACAGTAGTAATATTTGAATCTTATTTTAAAAACTAGTCCAGTATCACCAGAATAAGGAGCTGCAAGGTACAGATTAACTGTCCTTCATCCTCTGCAGTTTAACAGCTGGGACCTACTCAAAGGCACATGGTGTAATCTCTGAAAGGAGCTGTTAACAGGTTAGTTGAATGCCTCTAATCAAATTCTTAAAACCCCCTGGAAATTAGCCCATGTTTACATCAAATTTTTCCATCCTCAGTGACTAGCAATGTGTATCCTATTTTAATTCCCTGAATCTGTTATTTCAAAGTTGCAAGTTACAGGCAGACTGTAGTTGCTTTGTTTACTGTTTTTCTGCAAGCAAGAAATATAATGCAGTCAACAAGGTTTTTAAGCAAAGAAATAGCATTTGGACTGAGACCAGTATCAGATTGTTCAGGGTGGTTCAAACCCTCGGTACCAGAACAGCTATCAGAGTAACCTTTTGAGATCTTGTAGGTTTGCTTTAACCGTGTATCCCACTAATACCTATCTTGGTGTTTTGTTGGGTTTTTTTTTTTAATAAAAGGTGTTTCACCAGCCAACAAACTATGTATAAGCAGTGAAACAGTTTGGGTTTAACAAGAGGAACGCTCTCAAGGAAGGTTCATCTCTTTTCTAGAATTGATTTTTGTTCTTGTGAGGAAGAATAAATCGGTGATAAGAATATTATAGTATAAATCAGTAAAAGCAACAAGAAGGTAGACTGGCAAGTCAAGAATCTAAACTGATTCAGTTCTGGTAAAACCTGATACATTTTACATCTCCCCCCTGTTACTTCAATTTAACTGTTCCCTCCAGGTTTTGCCCAAGATTGTTGATTCACTTCCTCACGTGTGAAACGTGGAAAGATTTTTCACCTGGCAACTGCTCTTCTGTACTTGGGAGAGAAAGGAGATGGCACAGAACAAGGAGCACTTCAGAAGATGTTCTGGCAATACTTCCTGCTCCTCAGGAAATGGAGGATTAAGGGTTTGGAACAAACTCAGAAGGGGCATATGTTCTGAAAGTGCCCAAGGGAGAAAACAACTACCACCCTTTTGCAGGCAAGTTCTCATCAGCTGTAACAGAACTTCTGCGTCAGAGGAGTAGAGGATGTACAACATGCAAACGCGGGGCAGCAGAGTCTTGATTAATCAAGGCAGCATAAGCAGAATAGCTGTATTTGGGTTCTTGGGCCAGTGATCAAGACAGCAGTCTTACAAGTAAGTGAAAAGAATGTTTTTTAAATTTATTTCAGTCTAGTCTTTCTAGTGACTTGAATCATTCATAACTGATTCAGAAGACAGGAGAGAGAAAAGATTTCAGCTACCTGGTTGACACAAAGTCTGCTCAAAAAAGACACTTTCAGCCAGGTGTTCTTTTATTCGTTTTTCCTCCTCTTCCTTTTGTTGCTGTTGTTCCTTTGCAGATGGAAGCAGAGTAGCAATAATCTCCTTTTTCCCTAATGCTTTCCTCTGGCTCTGCTCAGACACTTGTAGACGGAATTTATCTATCACACCATAGTAAGATGCCCGAACATCTCTGTGACGAATCACGCTGCAAACGAGAACAACATTTTCAAACAGAGGAACTAAAAGCAGCATGGCTCCTGTGGAATTACACCCTACATCACAACAATCTTTCCCCCCTTTCCCCCTTGACACAGATACACTGCAATAGTCCAGATCCTCATTACCTCCTCCATCACTCAATGTCCTTCAAGATTTGATCTTGCCTTCTCTCTCCCCTCCTTATGTTCACTCACATTTGGTTCCCAAATACATCTGCTCCAATTGGCTAGCCAGACAGAACAGATAATTCTCTACCTCAAGCACACCCTTGCCTCAATCTGAAGTTTAGCTCCTAAGTTGCATCCATTATCTGAAAGATGCTTCCTCCTTTATCAAAGTTGTTAGATGCTGGCCAGTGATTTTAAAAGGTGGGGGGCGGACTGGAGTGAACAGGGAAGGAAAGAAGACAAGTAGGACTACCAAACACTTGGAACAAGGATGGCAACAGTCCAGCTTTTTGAGGAAATCTGGCTCAAAGCCTTACAATTGTACTTTCTCAGAAGTAAAACTCATTCCCTCTATGAACAAGAGCCAGATGGATGTAAAGGGATTTTCAAAATCAAAACCCCACCATTAAAGAATGTAACAATGCAGTAAAAATGACAGCTACGTGTCTACAGAAACATTTCTCATCTATCAGTGAGTAAATCTGGGTGCCAACAGCAGAGCTCTGCACCGAGAGCCACCCTGAGCACGCTGCATTGCCTGCATTGAAACACAGGATGCTGCAGATGTGTCACTGAGAGCTATGCTGGGTGTAGCTACACAAGCTGCAGTCACAACTCAGACTGCAGCGTAGACGTATCCTGGGAGTTAGAGCTAGACAGTCAGCTACTTCCTTGGTAAACCTGCTCACTGTCAGCAACCACTCTGTCGCTCCCCTGTTTTGAATCAGCTGACCAAAGGTGGCTTCAACAGTAAGACAGGGTGAGAGCTGTTGCAGTCCTTCCAGTTTTATGGCATTTCATGGGAAAAATTCTATGCGGGACCTACAAAAGGTACAGTTCTAAGATAACACTAATCAAAGACAACACAGACCTCTGAGCAGCAGCCTCCTCTCTGCATTCGTGATTCATTACGAATAGACATGCCTAGCATTAAAAAGCTCTCCCATTCAGGTTTTGAAGTAGTACCAGCTCTTAGGGTTAATATGGGGTTTAATTATTTTTCCAAAGTGGAAGACTTTTTTTTTTTTTTGTGAAAGGCTATTCTAAATTTCTGAGATAACAACAGTTAATCTGAGAACAAAACTAAAAACAAACTAACCCCAAAACCTACATGTAAGTGATCTGGCTTCAAGAAGAGTGCCATCTCCTGAGAGGGAAAAAGTTATTCTATCCTTACTAACACAGGACAGTACTCTTAAAATTACTGCAAGAAACCTATCTTTGTGATAATACATAGATTAAAATTCTGCAAGGAACAGATTTCTGTGTTTCAGTCTTCATTTAAAGGACTGTATTACATGAAGGCAATGACAATCACTAACACATAGCCAGTGCTTGTAACTGCTATCTAGTTTGAATAGACTATTCAACAAGGAAACAGAGACTAAGTCACCCCCCAGACAAGAAGGAATGCACGTAATTTTATGTCACTTTAGAGGCCAAAGAGCATGCTTCTGACAGGCTTTCAGCAAGCTGAGTGTTGGCTGGGCAACTGCCCTCAATACAACAAAGGGCTTCCCCCTCCCAACAATCCTAATTCCTACAAATCTCAGCATATCAGAGCAGCAGATTCAACTCTTATTTCTTCTTTTAACACTTCCTTATAAATTTCTACTCTCAGCACCATGGTACTAACTACCAACCTAAACAGAATCTTTACATAACACTGTGCTCTGAGAACATGCATCTGCTGCCAAGCAAAGAGATGTTTTCTGCAGACCCTTATAAACAGATACATTCTCCTGTTTCTTTTTAGAGACCATTGCATAATTGGAAGCTCTGTAGAATATCTGTTTAGCTGACAAATGGCAATACTTGCATAGTACTGCTCATATCCTAACAGTAAACACTGCCCTTAGACAGCAACCCCTGGAACAGGACAGGGCTTTTGCTGCACAGATAATTCCTTTGGAAACATGCATATGTCTTATTTTCCTTTTTGTTTTTTTAATAAAAACCCATTTGTTTAAGATTAACCAAATGTAAACAAGATTGTGTAAATGTATGTTAAAGACTGGGATAGCTGAGTGATACACTGGTATGTTCTGACCTGTTTTGCTCCACTTTTAGGATCGTTGCCCCTGCACGCTGAAACTTTCTAGTTCCACATTTTAAACTTCCTTTCTATTTGGTGAGTCCTTGGAATTTTCCAAATTACAGCCAAGGAAAACAGTCTACAGGAAAGAGCCATTCCCCAACCAAAATCTGACAAAAGATAGATCATTCAATAGTGGAGAGGGCTTTTTATGGCCATTTGTTGGGCAGAAAGTGTTTCAGTTTCCAAATTTCTATTCAGAAAGCTGAGTCTGCTCTTTTAAGCACTTCATACTTCCTTTAGCTGTATCTATATGTCAACACAGAAATAGTGTGGCAAATTGAAGATGAAAAAAGTCTATTTTTGCTTATATACCTACTCTACTTTGAATTATAGCAGCCTATCGACCTTAAACATTACCGTGGTCACTTAACTGGCCTTATTTTCTGTTATTGGGCTGGGATATGACAGGAGAAAGAAGCAAGGGGGAGATAGGAGAGATCTGAAAACAAGAGGGATGGTGAAAAGCAGGCAAAAGTACCTTTAGTAAACACAGCTCAACAGAACAGCATACGTGTTCATTTTAGCAATTTGCAAACAAGTATTTCTCACAAAGAAATCTCAGCCCCGGGGGTCTTGCTTTTCTTGTTATTTCTAACAAAAAAAGTACTCAGAAGAGGCTCATATTACTCTCGCTGCTGGTTTACAAACTATACTACAAGATGCATGTATACTAGCATTTTATTTATGCCTAAAGGCAAAACTAAAGGAGAAACTATCTCCAGTATTGTAGTATCTCTGCCCTAGAGTGAAAGAACAGCAAAGACCAGATGGCCACAAGAATGTAGGAGAGTAGGAAAATACGGTATCTTTACACAACTTCCTTTATACTATGCATGCTGTCACTTACTACCTCTTAAATAATAAAAGAAATCAAGAGAATCAAAGGCCATACATTAGGAAAGAAAAAAATCAACAAACCAAACAAAAAACCCCCAACTTTTACTTACATATCAACACAGCACTGAGGCTTCACTGCACCAGTAGCATCAACCACCGCATACTTATTTGGAGTTGTACAAAGAACTGCAATGAAAAGGACAGTAGTGGTAACAAATCACAAACTGATACCTCGTCAGCTTCACCAACAGAAACACACAGAGACACCAGTTTGGGTTTGTCACACATGAGATTTGTTACATGAATTATAATTGGACTGTTCAAGATGAACTAACCCTTAAATAGAACTTAACCTAAGAAACCCACCTTTGAATTTTAAGGCAAACTCATAGGGGTTATATAGAGTCAACACCTGCTTGTGTGTTGACTGGTCATCTGCATAAAATATAAGTTCTGTAGGAAAAACAAAAACAGGAAGATTTCCTTCCACTAACTCTGGCTGTCTTTTTTGTTGCTGCATTGGCACTGAATCCTCCTTGCTGCTTCTTCTGTTCTTATGATTTTGTATCCTCAGAGACTTCAGTTTTTGAACCGTTTAAGAATTCCAAAGCATTTTGGCAATTCTAAAGGAAAAAAGGGGAAAAAAAAAGAGAAAAGGCAAGAAGATTATTTCCATAAGTCTATACTAAACTCAGGCAGTCAGCAAAGGTGTAAATATGTATGATATATCAAATGTGATGCTTTGTTATGAATCTACCTTTAGCTTAGTTCCTTCAAAAATATGGAAAAAAAATCAGGTTTCCATCTGTTTAACAAACTGCTACAAAAGAAATGGATAATTCAGTGTATCATGGCAGCATTTTAGGGTTCCAGTCCATGACTAGGTTTGCTTACGCTGAGTCTTTGCAACAGAAACCAACCAACAACAAAAAGATATCTCATCCTTGCCTCAGGATATTAACACTTGAGGAAAAAATACAGAGCAGAAATGAGGAAACACAAAGAGTAAGGCAGCAGGAGTCACCGTTCAGGCAGGAATCTCTCTGCAGTGCTGACCTTCCCGGATGAGGAGCAACAGCTCAGGTATCCCTCACACAGACCTGAGGTATGTCAAACCCCGGAGATTCAGAACAAAGGAATGGGGAACACCTTCATGCCTTGTTTAAACTAAACTCCTCTTACAACTGCACGGTAGTTACAGGCAACGAATCAAAAAATAACTGGGATGAACAATATCCAACAGATTTGGGATTTATTATTTGATTAAAAAACCAGACAGTTTTTATACCCCCGCTGTCTCCAACCAAAGTATAACTACTGTAATTCCCCCTCTGCCACCCCCTCAGTTCTGTTCGGAGTGACATTCCAGAAGTAAACCCAGAAACCATGACCCGACCAAGCAACAATCCCAACTGTAATTCATAAAACAAAATAAAGACCAGACTCCTCACTGCCTCCACACCGCACAGACAGAGCCAAGCGAACAGCCACACAGTTTTCCCCTCGTGAACAGCACATTTTCCTGTAGCTCCTCCAGGTTAATGATCAAACCGAAGGTGTCCTTTGAGGCTTAACTTGATTCTATAGCAGCAAATATTAAAAGAACAAGAAGTTCCTCCTGACTCCTAAGTTGTCATTTCCACTTCTGACGAAGTTTTATAAAACAAGCTCTGTTCCAGCTGCTCTCCACTCTGATAAACCCGTTTGGCTGCACCTTTGGAAATGCAGTTTCTGAACTTTCTAGCAGTGGATAGCTCCAGCACTATGAACAATCAAAACCAAGTGCTTCTTTTTGCATTCTACACATCATGATGTTCTCATCTCCAAGCGCTGGATATGCTTCATACTTGAAACATGACACAAGTGTAGGTGTTTACTACAGCACATCTGTTGTATCTTCAGATTTACAGGTTCCAGTTGTTATTCACAAACTAACCTTTTAAAGGTATTTCTTTTTTAAAATGGCAAATCATCCCTGTAGAATTTAAATTAATGGCTTTTACTGGAATGTCCTTCCCCAAGATCCAGTTTCTTTCAGGGCACAGGTTTGTTTCCACTTCACTGAAATGCTACTAATAATATTCTGAAAACAAATCCCCAATGCTAGTGTTCCAAGTTGATGTTCTGCTACCTTATTAAGAAGAGTCTAGAAAAAGAAATAGCTCTGTAAGTGGCAATTTGGGTTCTGAGTGATTCTTAGAATTTTGGTGAATCCCTTTTGGTTCAGAAGACTTAAACTCTGGAATCCCTCTGTGCAGCAAGTCTAAGCATTACCTCTTGAACAACTTTATGTACCACTGCAAAGTGAGATTCATTGTGCCATTCCGATGTATGAAGACTATATGAAAACTACCGTGGAAAAAATGCCAGCTCATAGAAATACAAAATAACTTCCTTTGAAACTTCTGATATAAAGAAATATTTATTTTGTTTAACAAAAGTTAGTTCAATGCAGTAAGCATAGGCTAGAATCTTCGGTTCTCATGCATATCTATACTGACTCCTAACAGAAAAATAGGCAACCTCTGAATTAACAAAAGAAAGGGGTTTTCCTAATAAATGTTTATAAATACCATACAGCCAACAGCAAACTACTACTAGATCTTTTTTAAGTTGTTATATTTTATATTTTTTAAATGTTATTTATAATATCATTTTGATGCTTTTATTCTTTTCTTTAAATACTGCAGAGGTTTTGTTCCGACTCCTGGTGTCACACCCCAGCTCCTTTCTTTAGCTCAGCCAGCAGCATCTGTTTAGGTGTCCAAAGCCCCACACCTCACAACATCAGTGGAGGTATGGATCACTAAGGCGAGTAACGAGCTCATTTTTCTTACACATCCATTGAAAACACAGTGCACAAACCTCCCAAGATTCTACAACTTCCAGGCAGAAAGCCACCAATCTTAGAAAAGTATATCCCATTATTGCTTCCCTTTCTTATTTAACTTGGCCGGGTAAGAAATTATGGCTCAAACTGGCAGAAGTAAAATCCAGCAAACCCAGACCTATAGCAGACATGTTTGCTGACACGGCAGTGTCATTTGGGATATAAATTTCTGAGCAAGCAAGCAGAATCCTTTTTTGAGTCGTTTTGGCTTCGCAGACACCTTGCTGGGCTATCTCACCAAGTGACGTCAGGAAAAGCACTTTCCCCACAGGCTGCATTATAAACCATCCATACACGGGGAAGGTTTGATGGTTCAGTATTAATAACAGCATACCTTTCACCCAGCAACAAGAAACTGCCAGGACTTTTCCAGAGGAAGGTGGTATCATCAGAACTGCTCCACACAGACTAACCCCGAAGCAGCACTCATGGTCAGAAGGCGGCTACCGCTGCCTCCGGCACCCCAGCCAGCTCATTTAAAAGACACTCGCCACTTCTCCACACCGTGCACCGCAGCAGATCTTCACCATCACCAAATTCTGCAGTCACAAACAAACCTGCACAAACCCGAGACCTGTGGTCTCAACTCCGTACCTACGCTGCCCAGGTGGGTTCTCCCCGTGCCGCCAGCGAAACTCCCTGCACACGCAGGAATCTGCCAAACTTCACGCTCACTAAAGGACACCGGGCAAAGCGTATCACCTGAACACGCCAGCTCCCTTCCCTCTGCTCTCTGAAGTCCAGACAAACAATTGTCACTGCTATTTTTTTAGCACAATAAGGATCTTTCCTCCCTGAAGTTACTAAATATATACTGCTGGTGTCACAGCAGCACAGATCTGCCAGCGTTTCCTTTGAAATCCTTTTCTTCATAAATGAAACCTGACAGGAAAAACACGAAAAGCGATTTCTCTCTGGGGTCAGAAATAACACTGATTGTTATTTGTTTTTACTTAACAAGTATCTGCTAAAAAAATAAATCAAGTGAGGAAGTTTTTTGTTCCCATTTTAGCTGCCAACAACCTCATCGCCACGGCTTCCAAGTGCATTTGTTGGTTGTTTTTCTTCCTAACGACTGCAAATAACTGTACAGAATGTCACCTGGTAAACACCACCTGATCAGAAGGCAACCCCTTTACAGCCACAGTCTCCACATTCTCCCTTTTAAAAGTGTTTAATTATAGTGTAATCTATTTTTTTTATACCTCATGATCTATGCTCTACATCTACACAATAAGCCTTTCTACACTATACACTCAATAAAATTGATGCCCTTTGAGCACATATTTACAAAATAAGCCACAAAGTCTTCCTCAAAATACCCTCCTATGTCAAGCTGAGCAATTAGTTTACGTTACATGTAAATACAGCGCACGATCTGAAGCAGATCTACTAACATTTTGTTTCCCCAGAAGTTTTTGAAGGCCTTAACGTGCACTTACGCAAACCAATGTTTAAACTACCTGCAATTACTTGGGAGAGTCACCCAGTGATTAGAGCACGGAGCCAGCAGCCAGGATGGCTGCATTCCATTATTGCTAACGCTGTCACTGACACTCCATGACCTTGAGCGAGTTGGTTAACCTCACCTCAATTTGCTAATCTATGAAGGCACATATTCTGCAAAGTATTTAAGTAGGTGGATAGTCACAGTTAAACTGGCAGGACTACTCTGACGCTTCGCAAATATGGGCCAAAATATGCTACTGTTTACCTCTTTACAGGGTGATGAGAAGCATAATTAGTAACTGTCTCCAGGATGCTGTAAAATGAAACAGTCTCAGAGCATTACCTATTAGCATGGACGACTACAAAGTGCATAAATCATGCTGATACAGACAGCAAAATTTGTTAGGATCAAGTTTTGGGTTTTTTTTTTCCCTTTATTTTTCCAAATGCCGAAGAGGTGACTGTATAAAAGTGTTCATTCAGATACAGCAGAAAGACATGGAAAAGCAGGGAAAAAATAAGTAACAGCTGCACATTGCTTCTGATCCATTCACACGGCTCAGAAGAATCATACAAAAGACTTTCAAGGACACATCTGCTTTAGCCTCTATTTTCTCAATTTCAGGTTGTGTTTAATGCATTCAACTGGCTGGTTTTTAAACGTGTATTGTGCTCATTAGTGCTACGTGGCCTTTCTCCCCCGTCTCAGTCCAGGTTCAAATACCCAGCTCAAATGCCAAGATGCCACAGATTAACTGAGAAAACACTCCTCGCTCCGAGAGCGACGGGAAGAAAAGCACTGCCATTGGACTCTCAAAGCGCACCTACTGCAGGCGGAGAAGCAGCAATAATTGCACACACCTAATTGATCCCCTTTGTTCTCCAACAACGAGCAGCAGAGATAAAGGCTGAGGCATCTGCGCTCTCCCCGCAGCCTGCGCCCTGCCCTGCCCGTTGGTGAGAAGGCGGCCAGCACCTCCGCCTCGGCACCGTCCGGCGCCGCTTCCCCGGCCCCAGCGCGGAGCCGGTGCCAGCGAGCCCCGGTCCCGGCGAGCCCCGGCCGCACGGCCGCACGGCCCGCACTCGCTCACCCCCCGGCTCCGGCTGCCTCGCTCCCCGCCGAGGAGCGCCGCGGGTGAGAGGGGCCCGGCCGGGCAGGCGGCGCCGCGCCGCCGGGGCCTCGGAGCGCGGCCGCCGCCCCGCTCCTCCTCAGGGCCCCGCCGAGGGGACGGGCCGCGGGCGCCGGGCTCCGCCAGCGCTCACGCCCGAGCCGACACGCCAGAGTTGCCGGCGCCGGGGGAAAGCCCCGCGCTCCACACCGGAGGGCAGGGGAGGCCCGGCCCGCCAGGGCCGCTCGCCGCCCGGCCCGGGGCCGCCTGACAGCCGGGGGGGGACGGGTCGCTCCGTCTCCCCCCGCTCCCTCCCCCCAGGCCCGGCCCCGCGCCCCGTCCCGGGCTGTCGCGCGGCGCCCCCGCCCCGAACTCACCCCCTCCGGGGCCGCTGGGTGCGGGCTCGCGCGGCGCCCCCTTTGTCCGCCCCCCCCGCCTGCTCCCGTCACTGCAGGTAGCGTCGTCGCTATGGCTGCCGGGATCGCGGCGGGCCCGCTCCCGCCGCAGGCCGCCGCCGCCACACGTCACGGGGCCCCGCCCCCGGCCCGCCAGGCAGCCCCTCCCTGCCCGCCGCCATGTCAGCCTGGGCAGCCTTGTTCCGCGGCGGCTCCGCCGCTCCTGCTCCGTGACTCAGGGCCGGGCCGGGCCGCCCTGCCCTTCCGGGCGAGGGGTGAGGGGCACCGCCGGCCTGCGCTCCCCGGGCAGCGAAGCGAGGGGAGGCCGGGAAGCGGAGGGTTTTGCCGCCGGCCCGGCTCTCCTTCCTCTCCTCCGGGAAGCTGCGTTGTGAAGAATAATCGACCTCATGCAGTGGGTTCTGAGGGCTCACCCCCTCCCGCAGGGGCTCCGCTGCCGCTGACCTTGGGGGCTGCCCTGTGCCCTGCCGGCCGGCTTTAGGCTCGCTGGAGACGTGGCTCCGGAGCTGTAACGGCGCCACCTGAGCGGTGAGAGACCCCCCGGCTCGAAGGGCTGGCCGGCGGGGCCCCGGCTCTGGCTGCGGGATGGGAACGCACCTTGGGGCCCGTCCCACCGTACCGCAGTACAGCTGGAGTCGGGCACTGCTCCTCTTGCTGCTGCTACCTTTGTTCCCTATTCCTCTCACCTGTTTTTATTCCGAAATTAAACTGTGTGTGAACTTCGGCTCTTTTTGTGCAGTGTCCACTATAATCTTTCTCTGGTTTCTTTCCTGATTTGGGCTTTTAAGCCCTGTGTAATAATAATAAAATGCAGCAGCATAATCACCACCTAAGGTCATCCCCAACTTTATTAATGCAGCAAAATACTTCTGTTGCCAAGTCAGGTGAATAATTAAGATTTATATTAAGCCATGCAGTCAGCAGGATTGCAAAACCTTTTACCCATTAGCAGGCTTTACCCGCCAGTGAAATGAAAACACTTCTACAGTGAACTAAACACAGCAGCCATTAGTATCTCACAATGACAACATGAAAGCACGCGGGACAGGAAGCAACGCATTTTGTGTATCTAAAATTATGGAAGACATTAAAAAACAAAAACAAGTCAAACTTTTTGCAACTCATCCGAGATGTATGTACTAGCCCTCGCCTTTTCCCAAATACCGCTTTCTGCAGGTCCGATAATTACTAGTAGTTCGTTAACAGTTCCAGTCTTAACAGCCCCAAATTACATAACATTGCAGTTAATTTAGTATATATAGAAACCATAACCTTGTCAGAATTTCTGAGAATGTATGCAGTGAAAAATGGTAAAATATTTTTTGGGGTTCTTGACAAGTTCCAATCAGCTCACAGAGTTTAACATTTATATTTAAAAATAAACTGGAATTCTTGTTTTTAAACAGACTATCAGACTCCAGCCTTCAAGATACCTTCAAAACATTATTATGTGTTTACTGGGTATTAATCAAATGCAGGGTGTTCCTGATGTTGGAAGCCTGTCTCAAGAGAAGCAGCAGACATAGACATGCTTCAGAGGTATTCAGATTAATAATAAACAGAATGATCAAATTAGAGGGAAAAAAAAATCATTTAAAATGGATAGACTCAGAAGCACATTTATTAGTCAAGCTGATATTTTCCAGTTCATCCATCCTGTTTACAGCAAAAGTTCAGACCCTCTAAAAGCGGGTTTTAGGGCTCCCTTTTTAAGTTTCCCAGGATTCAACTTAGTTTTTTCTGTCACACAGACATAGTGACATTTGCATCCACTGGCTGCCTGGTGAAAACCAGAAATCATGCTGGTCTCCTTCCCCTTCCACCCGCCTAGCTCCGCAGCTTGTTTCTAGGTTGTTATTTTAAAAGCCCTGTGTTAACTCAAATTAAATGTGAAAACTTGCATGCGTGTGAGTAGGAGCCCGTGTTCTTCTGTCCTTGTAGCTGGTGCCTGATGCTCCAGAGAGCACAAACCCCACACCGCTGACAGTTGTGCAATAACGTGCCCTTGGGAGAGATTATGCCCCAGCTAGACGTTACCAAAGGCACATGTGTGCCATCACTATTTAACCACCACCGACATACGCAAACACTTTACAGAACTGCTCGATAAACTCGGCAGGGCCAGGCTTTTCAGTTCGGGGTGTGCCCAAAGCCTGGCTTGGCACAGTCCTGCTCTTCTCGCTGCTTGAGGTGGATGAAAAAAGTATTGCGAGGACATACATGAGCGTGCCCATGTGCCACGCACTGTGGGTAGGCTGCTCATCCGCAGTGTGGGAGATGGCGACTGCCTGTAACTAGAATTATCTCTGCTCCGTGGGAAGTTCTCTCCTTTATCATTAGGTTATTGTTTCTTTCGCTTTCTCCTTCTCGGGTGGGCTATTTTATTTTGCCTGAACGGTTAATTATTGCTGGGATCAGAGGCACATTGAGGTTGCAGTCCTTGTTATGATGCTGGTAGCGCAGGGAAAAGATGAGAGAAAAAACGTGGTTGAAGAAGAAGTCAGAAATACAGCTGGAAAGGAGGCATAAAATGCAGTGGAGAATCTGCGACAAGTTTGTCAGGTTGCTGCAAGTGTGATCTGAGGGGTAAAAAAAAATAAAAATTCTGTTCCTGTAGCTAATGTTTGGATTTTTTACCTATCTTAGAAACCACTGCAAGTTACCTAAAGCATTGTCTAGGCTTCTGTTACATAAAATACTGCCTCTTGCAGCACGAAACCTGAGACTGGAGTCTGCAGATACAGAATGCTCCTGAATGACTCTGTCGTGGTTTTGGTTGCTGTGGTGATTATCCATCTGTTTAAATACTTTATATGGGAGATTCTCAACTCATTTATCATGGAGAAGATTTTCTGAAGTTGTGAGAAACACGGCATTATTCCCGGTTCCTCTAATTTTCACACCTGATTAGCAAAAACTTCCCCTTTATCTGCCATGCCACAAGGACATTTGTGTAGCATTCAGATAGAGGGGCTATGGTGCTTGGGCTCTGTGTTCACTGCTAGCCCAGTGAGCCTGTAACGCTGACACGTGTGTGACAGCGGTGCAGCTGCAGAGCTGCCTGCAAACACTTTATGAAGGGGCTCCTTTAATGTTTGTCTTCTTTAATGAGTCTGAAGCAGTTACACAAAATTAATTGTATGTTTACAAAGTTCAGTATGAAAAGAACTAGCGTGTAGATGGGAGAGAACTAAACATTTTACGTATCTGACTTTTACCTATAGCTCTTTATGCATTTAATTCTTAATAGTGAATACTGTTAATGTGATACTTGGTTTTTCTTGACAGTTGCATTCTCCATGGCACAGTATGGCAGATCCTCTTTGACTTTGAAGTAACTCAGGAAATGAAGTGACGTATCTGCATTTCCCTTCGCACCCATATTGTGTTGTTTCTATCTTGTCTTTCTATGGAATAGGATTTGAGTTTTATTTCTATTTAATATTAATTTAGAAAAAGTCTTCATAAAATAGTTTTTTTTTTTTTTTTTTTTTTTTTTTTGTTTTAAAGGACCATCAAAAGAAATAAAATCCCACATTCAAGCTACCACCTTAAAGCAGCATACATGTTCTGACTTACCATGGAAGCAAGAATTGCTCAGCCTAAGCTGTCCAAGCTGTTCTTGTAACT
Source organism: Todiramphus chloris collaris (assembly GCA_025345505.1). NCBI lineage: Eukaryota > Metazoa > Chordata > Aves > Coraciiformes > Alcedinidae > Todiramphus > Todiramphus chloris. Next base: position 8,175,230 of record JANVCC010000049.1, on the reverse strand, counting down.
TTAATTCCCCAGTAAAAGGTTTTTTTTAACTTGCTTATGTGGCAGTTTTTCAGATTTCCACCCCCCAGTGGCAGCAGGCTGCATTCCCATTTCATGTCACTGGGGACTGAACAGGACTGGCGTGTATTTTTTTGTGTCAGAGGTTAGACTGTTTGTTTTTATGACTAATAATGTGGACCTTGGGAGCCACATATCAAAGCACCGTTGAGGAAATATCCAGACCTCTGTTAAAGTGTAATCCCTTTAGGGGCATGCCTCTACAGGAGAGTCAAGACAGCTCGAAGCTCATTCTGCCCATGCTCCACACAGACTGGAGGCAAGCCAGTTCCACCATAGAAGTCCTTTAGCTCAGCACTCTGCTGGTGCTAATGGATCCCTGAGATGTGCTATGGATGGTGAGCAGAGCTTGCCAGAGAGCTGTACCTGTTGCAGATCAGGCAAAATGATTAGGGGAAAATCCAGCCTAAAGAGTAACTGTCTTTAAAATGCTAAATATAAACAAGGGCAGGTTTCATGCATGCTCATCCTTGAGCACAAGGACAGTGTCAGATCCAAGTGATCATTCAGTCCCTCTCAGGTCATCTATGGAGTGTATTTTGTGCAGAGTATACTTGCTTTACATTTCAGACAGGTATCAATCAGGGTTCACTTCCTTGTACTTGGTGCCTTATGGTTCTTCCCATGGGAGCTCCTGGCATGTGCTTTGCCCCATGAAGCTGTGCAAAAGAAGCCCTACCTGAGTCTTAGCCACTATGGTATTTATAATAATTTAGAAACCTCAGAGAGAGCGCACATTGAGAGTCTTACAGACAGTCATCATCTTTATGAAGTGTAAGATATATTTCTGTGTCATCTGTAGGAGCCTGCTGAGATTCTTCATTGTCCTGCTCATTGGAAAGCTGCAAACCCAGCATGGGCTCTGTGTCTTTCAAGGATGTGCACATACATCTCTTATAAATAAGCAGTTATGTTTGTTTCATTAGACCTCTAATAACATCTCTATTTCATTTTCCTTTCCAAGATGTTTACTTCATTGTTGACACATATTTATAATGTCATCTCAAAAGTAAGAGGCTATCCTGTCAGATTTACAGCTATTATAAAATACGGTGCTATCTGCATACAAATGGACAGTAGGAGCCTTACAGACATCTCCCCTATTATTACTGCCTAAGGAGGCAATAAAAATTTAACATTTACCATTGGGAAACACCTGCCGAGATTAAATTAAAAATAGATTATATGCTTATCAGTTAAATGTTACAAAAGCAAACTCTTTGGAGATTAACATAAAAATCATTGTTATCAAAATCATATTAAAAGCTCCACTTAATACAATCCATTTTGTACCTCCGCTGCTCAAACATTCTGTGTGTGCAACTTAGGAAGTCTTTGTGTAGCCGTGCAGAGGGGAGGCAGGGCAGCCTCAGCGATGGCTTTGCTGTCGTGTTAGCAAACGCCTACCCTGATATTTAGATTTGACTTGAAAAGCTGATTACGAGTACCGTTTGTCCTTCTCTTTCAGATTCTGGCCTCTCTCTGAAGGGCTCTCCACACTGCATGCTCTGTTTCTTGAGCATGGTGCCAAGGTGTGCTCCAGGCTTCCTTGTGGAGTTCTGCTGCGAATTGCTCTGGAAACCACTCACCCTTCCTGCTGAACTTGTTCCTTATTATGGTCAGCAGGACAAAGACAAGGGGTTTAAAAAAGCTAGAAGTCAAGAACAAGAAACTGTTGTTGCTACTAAGCAGATGGTCCTGTGCTTAGCTTGTACAATCTTTGGTACGTTGCAAACACATCGCAGAGAAGAGACATCTGAGAGGCAAGTGGGCCGGAGTCCACCTCTGACTTGGAAGTTTAAAAAGCTTCTGGATTTGGGCTTTGCTGTCAGCAACGATTGAGAAGTTTACAGTGCGGATAATCTATGTGCACTGACTTGAAGAGACACCATCAGCACAGATCCTACCCGTACCTGATTTGCACACTCAGGGGTTGGAGTTTATTTCTCCATCGGGTATTATGGTGACCCCTTTGACCCAAGGCATTAGAAGCAACCTGCCTTGAGCATGTTCTGAACTGTCTGTGGGAGGGTATAACTCAGCCACAGCCACATCTACAATTCCTGACATGAAGGCCCAGGCCAAAAACTCCTTTGATAGTGGAGATCCTACTGAGTTTAGTGTATCTGGAGAGTGTGACACTAACAAGAGGCTGAGGGCATTGATTTGATGACTGTAAAATAACTCAAGCCACGTAGGGTGTAATCCCCATGAAGGGGGATTAGGGAGTATCGGACCATGGCTTCCCAAAAACATTTATCCCAAAGACAAATGTGGGGACCTCCTGGCCATTTTTTTTCAATCCCACGCCATCACCTCTGTTGTGTTGGCACAGACTGTAACATTTACTTAAGAGAATGGGGGGCATGGAGGGAATCAAACTTAAAAAAACCCACCACAACAACTTAGGTTTTAAAAAATAAACAAAATAGTGCACAGTCCAATGGGGTGGGGACTGCAGAGCCAAAGTGTAGCTGAAGATTAGGGGAGTAGGAATAGCTGGAGCTTGCTTTGCAGGGAAGGAAAAATGTTTGTGCAACCGTGGCCCAACATTTAAAGTAATAAGAGCTTGCTGGCCCAGCTGATTTTCACTGAAATAGGTTAGGGAGTGTTCAAACAAGAATATCCAGATCAGAGGGGTGGTAACCTATTGCAGGGCAATGCTCAGCAGCCCCTGGGCAGGCTGGGGGAGGCCTCTGCTGTCAGCAGGGCTGGGATCTGGGAGGAGGCCTGTGTCCACAGACAGACTCCCGGCACTGTCGCAGCCCGAACCAGTCCTGCCGTGTGCCTCCCCCTCCAGAGCAGTTTGCCTTCCCGTCTGCCTGAAGGGATGAGCTGTACATTAGCATTTTTATAACGAGCTTTCCGTGGAGGGGAGGTAATGGACATATCTGGTAACTTCAAGCGGAAGCCATGGGAGCATCCGAATACTGGGTGTGAGCCTGCGCTCTGTCATTTCAGTTGGACAAATTACAGTATTTACCTTGGAAAGGCCTGCTCAGGGCTCTTGCTCGACTTCCAGGCTCTGAGCAGGGTGAATTACCAACGTGGGGATTTGAGATTTCATCTTTCAAAAACGACCCGCATTTTTGTGCGTGCATACCTATATCCAAGGTGTAGAAACTACCCAACTGTAGGCTGAATTTTCTGTAGTCATTATGCTAAGTAATTCACTTCTAATGCCACTAGAGGTATAACATTCACTTGAGCAAATACCAAAGGAAACATTTAGTTGGAAGCCTTGCCCGTATTAATATTTCATTTTTCAAATAGTGTTTTTGATCTGGGTTTTTTTGGAGGCCTCAGCCTACTTTGCCTGTTCCTGTTGGGCAGTCTTTCTTTTATTGAACTACAGCGGACTACTTATGAGATGAAATGCCACGTTGTGATTAAAGGGTACACAATTGAGTGCTCATTTAAACTGCATAAAAAGCTAAATTATAGTATCAGTCATTGTATCAATCATCTGTGACTGCCTTATGTGCAAGCTTGTACCAACACGTTTATAATTCTCATTTCACATCCCTCGTTGTTCTGCAAATTTACAGTTATTCTGAAAGGCAAACATAGCAAAATATATTTAAAATTTTTTTTTTTTTTTTTTTTTTTTTCTTTCTTTCTTTTTTTGGTATGATGACGGACTCTCAGATATAACCACCCTTTTTGAAAGTCAGGAAAATGTCCGTGGGGACAAGGATAGCAACGAAGCTCCCACGTGTCTGCTGGGACTGGAGGAGAATTGCTGTGTAACCCAGGGTTTAATTGCAGACCCACGCAGTCTGAGTGCAGCAGAAAGGATGGCTCGGCTCAGCTCAGCTCAGCTCAGCAGCGGAGGGGTTTTTAGGGAGGGGAGGCAGAGGTTGGCTGGACTACACCTCAGTGCAGCCCCACCAGAGCATAACCTCAGTTTGAAGTTTGTAACCTTTCTTTCAAAATTTTCTGCCACGCTCAGCACAAGCCTCCTGAGCTGCAAATCTCTTCGTGGAGAGCGGGCCCCAAAAGCAGCCTTCCTGCCATGTTCTCCTTGCAGGACTGCACCCCCCTTGCTCCAGAGAGAAAGGGAAAACACCCAGCAAATCCCACAATGAGCGCTGGAGGCACTGATCTCCTTCACTTGTTTTGTGCAGTTTAGTTTAATATTTGGGGGAAAATTGCAGTGTTTGGAAAATAAATGCATGCTGGATAGGTTGAAATGTATGTTTGAGTTTAGAACCTATTACACTACAGTGTGATATATGCTGTGTGTATAGGCACTACGCTACATGTCACAGTAAAATTATTTTGAAGGGAAAATATTGAAACAAGACACCACATGCTCTCAGAATTTTTGCTTTTCCCCTAAAATGAAATGTTGACAAAAATTATTGTCTGCTTAAAACTTTTAATTACAGTAAAAATGTTAGGGGTTTGTGGGTTTTTTTGATGGGACAGGTGTTTCCAGCATAAGTGAAGCACAGATCCCCATAAAACTTCTGGCCTGGTGCAGCCTTTGGGTTGCTCCTTTCCCCAGTACCCTGCTAACAGCATGGTTTGGTATAGGTAACATAGACACTGCACTTGGTGTATTCTTATTTTTGGTTCCTTTGTACTTTTGGTAGTAATACTGAAAGATACACCAGAGTCTTATTACACTCAGAAGAAATTTTTGACTATGAGAAACAGTGTACAATCGGGATACTTTGGATTATATTAGGATAAAAGTTGATAAAGTAATACCACTGAAGTTATAGCAATGTGAGATAAAAATCAGATCCACTGAATTTATTCAAAACAGCAGCTCTGCTATCTCCACTGAATTTATTCAAAACAGCAGCTCTGCTATCTGACCTTACTTCTGCCCTATATACAGTCATTAGCAAGACTGCCATTGATTTACAGCTTCCCCCTATTGCACACACAATCTTAGGTAGTAAATTCGACTGCAGAAGTATTTTGAGTGCAGTTCACTGCAGCAGTTGTGTTTAGGGTAACCTTACCAACATTCTTTGTCTCAGAAATCAAGAAAATGGGTGGCAACCTTTTATACTTTGTACACAATTTTTGGTAACTCTTCCCAGTGATACAGTTTAGTGTCAAGTTGACCTTTGTGGTTTTCACAGCTAAGGCAACAGTAACATAAAAAGGATGAATGAGCAACAACAAAAGAGGAAGACTGGGATCATATAACCTGAAAACTGGAACTGCTGCCGTTTGTACTTTACTATTTCAGTAAGGGACGCAGCACTGAAGAGTGGCTAAAGTTTATGACTCTAAGTAAGGAAATAGAGGTTCTGCTCGCACTTCTGCCTTATTACATTCCCTGTATTGCCCTGTATAAGTCCTTTAAGACCAGATGGCAAATGTCACCTAATTTAAATTTAAAAGGCAGAAAGTGGTTTTTTTTTTTTTTTTTTAAATAAAACTTGCAACCAATAGTCAAAATTATGCCTGCTGGTGAAGAAAAGGAGGCACACAGCAGTCAAGGTGGTTTTCAGTGACAAAAGTGCTGTTGGCTTCTACTGGTTAGCCTTTGATTTCTCCCTCAGTGAATGAGAATAAAACACTTACACCATGTGAAGCATGTTGGATGCGAGTTAGTTTATATGACTATTAACAGTTGGGATTAATATTTGTCATTAAACCAAAATATTGGCAAGTATGCAAGTAATAAGAAAGTGTCACTGCTTCTCGGTCTTGCTGTCTGTTACACTCCCCTCTTCAGTTTCTGCTGAGATACCAAAAGCTTGAATTTTACACAAACTAATAATTTAATTATTACTAGAGCTGTATGACATGCCAGTAACTATGGCTGGCTAGCAGGGTTTCACTTTTTATGATTCTAAACCAGATTCTGGGCTCATCCAGAGCGCTTCTTCCAGTCTGAAGTTACTTGGGTTTAACTGAATCTTCTTTCCTTTCTCTGCAGGATTTTGGAGTGGGTATCTGGGATGGCTTAAGGCACCAAGTTTGGGTCCCCTTGAGGTAGTAGCAAACAGTCCTTAGCCTTTGAGGACAGAAATTCATACTTTCTTTACTGAGTTCTCTGCAAATTGCCATGTTTGTCCCTCCCTCCCAAGATTCAAAAGGAAAGGAGTCTGTTGGAGAAACAGCAGGTTGGTCTCGATGCTACTCCAGCCCACTGAGTTTTTGGTTCAGCTGCTGTACTTGACGCCTGTCTACTTCTGATTTTACCCATTCTTCAAATATCTTCAGAACTAACAATGCTGAGTATGGGCATACACCAACCTGTGGGGTTTGCTAAAGCACTTCGATTATAGTTTTGTTGGCCTTGGTGGCACTAAACGATAGCGTTTTCAGAGGGAGGACTGAGTTTGTCTGTATGTTTGCTGTGCTAGTTCTTGGTTCAGGATTTTTCCCACTGTTGTCTGTTAACATGGCCTGTGTGACACAGTGACTGATGCTGAAATCCTCCAATGTCTTTTGGAAATGCAGCAGAAGCACATTCCAGCCCATGTCCCAGGAAATTTGCATGTTCCTATGAATAAAAATTAAGATGAAAGCATGGTGTGTGGGAAGACCTGGTTGTGACAGAATCATTCCTGGCTGTTCTGCTGCTTGGAGAGCAATCACAAAATGAGGATTTTTACCAAGCTTCTTTAGATCCTCCTCAGTGGATTTTGGCAGGAGGCAGGATGTGGCCACTGCCAGCTGCCTTGCTGAGTTACGTGTATGTTCAGTACCTCCGTAAAACTAATGATTAGGCTGTGATGAGAAAATAAACCTCAGCAGGAAAGAGCAGTTAGCAAGCCCATAAAGTCCACTGTCAACAAAGAGTCCCACTTCTTAGACGAGTTTGCTTTATTTTAATGATGTCAGGGGAAAGCTCCATTTTGAGACAGAAGGTGTAGTGTAGACCTGGTCTATGAAATTAGATAGCACTCCTTTGCCTATCTACTGGGAAAAGGAGCAGGTGAGTATAATGCTTACACACAGGCAGCTCTGTGTAGTGTTTCAAGAAGAGCTTTGAAACAGATAAGATTCTCATTTTGTACTTTGACAAAGAGTTGCACTGACTGCAAGGCTCCCTGCGTTACACTTGCGGAGAGTACAGCAGGTTTCCGTGGCATTGCTGCAGCTCTGCCCTACCTTATTTTATTGCCCTCATTTTGCCACATCACCAGCTTCTGGTAGCTGTGCATGTGCTGGTTGTAGAGCCTGGAGGTGGAGGGTCCACAGGGCAGCTTTCTGGGTCTCTGCAAGAAAGCTGCAGCTCCACGAGATGGGAAGTAAGAGCCCAGCTCGATGTCAAATATCCTTTGCTGCTTTTGCTTGAAAATAGTAAATGAGTAAGAAAAATAACATGGTTGTATCTGGCATTCAGCAAGGCTTTAAACTAGACTTCATTTACCTTCCAAGCTCTCCACAGATCCCTTACTCAACCAGAGGTCTGCAGATGTGGCCAGGGGAGGGTTGCAGGGGTAGCTGGCTGGCAGCCTGGGGACTGTATTTCATTAGCGAGGAGGGCACCGGCAGTAGCTGCATTCCATGGAGGAGCTGCAGCCCACATAGCTATGGGTGCTGTTCTGGGTTCTCCAGGCCCAGGGACTGCCCTGCTGCATGCAGGAGCAAGGCAGGTTGCAGCTTGTGCTGCACAGGGGTAAGAATATGTTTGGATATCATTATCAGAACAAAAGTCTTTCCAATTTCTGTTTATCGCTCTGCCAGTGATGTGGGCAGTATCCTTGGATTTAGGGTCCTGCTGCCCTCTGAGTGGTATTACAGGTGAACCTTTGCTTATCAAAACCTTGGTGGGTTCAGGTTTTTTAATGCCCATTTCAGGAGAGCTGGACCTGACTCTGACCAGCATCAGCTGCTGATCTTACTGAGTTCATCTGGAGTTTCAAGTGATTGATACCTCTGAGAATTAAGCTCAAAGTGCACCAGGCTAGACTGCCTAGAGCTAAAATACCCCTAGTCAAAGCCCATTAACTGAAATGTCTGTGTTTCATGGAAATTCTCTTTGGAAGGCTGAGGCTAATTTTTCTTTTGTTACCACCACCCTGAAGTGTTGTGCCTTGATGCACTGAGATGCTGTATACTGTTACAAAGTTGTTGGGTGTTTTTTGTTAAGTAGGCTGATTACTAAATACCTGATTTGGTACTCATTTCTAAATAATTTAAAAAAAAAAAAAAGTTAACTTCTGTTTTGATCATCATTTTAATTTTATCAGGGGACTGTAGTTTCCTGGGATATGATTCAGGTAAGCTCTTGTTATCTGTATCAAAGGGTGATTTATGGTTTTGGTTTATCCAGTTGTGCATTTTGTGTAATTGTGGCTCTTCCTCAAGAAGAAGAACCTTGATATAACTCTGCTTCACCTTCTGCTTGTTTTCCTTTTAATCTACACTTCTTTTTTCACAACTACTTATCAAAGTGGGTTTGGTTTTTTTTTCTGCTTATTGTGCTTCCATACATCCATTCTCCTGCAGTTTTCATTTCTCTCCTACGTTCCTTAATGCATGTGAGTACTGAGGAGAGCTCAGCACTTGGGGAAGAGCAAAGGGCCTGTGAGCCCTTAATAGGAAACTCCAAAGCATTGGCACTGAGATACTAATCCTTAAAGGGCACAGTCCAGTATTGATGACTCTCTCCCCAGGAGAACTACAATACCAGGGGTGCCAAACAGCTTAGGACACCCCTGCCTTAGTGCCAGTATGCTACTTGCCTTCTATTTTCTGTTCTGTGTGCTCCAAAACTGGGAAAACAAGTGCTGTGGAAATCTCAAGTCACCAGCATCTCATCATGGATTTCCACTCTGCTAGACCATCAGTAGGCTTTTGTGGTCTTCCTCCTTGAATTTTTAGTCTTGTTTCATTTCTTGTATGTATGCAAAGTCTGTGTCCAGCACTGATCACCCACCATAGCCATTTCTGCCCCCCCCCCCCCCTTCTCTGCTGCTTTCTCCTCTCTTCTGCCTTGCTGCTGGATGGAAAAATGAGGGGGGAGAAGATGTGTGGGTTGGGAGGAAAGGGGAGATTGCAGCAGGGAGCTGGAAGGCGGTGGCAGGAGAGGGTTGGGCTGCTGATGGGTAGGGGACAAGCTGCCCATCTTTGGCTCCGGGATGCTGCAGAGTGTATGTTGTGCAAGGCTGGAGAAGTGTTGGGGTGACAAATGAGCATGTTGTGACATGGGAAATAGCTGGCACAAGCTCTCAGTTCAGTTGGACTTTCCTTGCAAACACAATGGGTTTAGCTGAATAGGGAATAATTGAAGTTTGAAAATGTTTCTGACTCTGTTCTGAAATTGTTTGAAAAAGAACTGGCATTATTATAGTTTTTTGTTTTTTTTTTTTTTCAGAAAAACAAAGGCTGGTCAAAATAATAATTGGAATAATTGAATTCTTTTCTATTATAAATGTTTCATACAAAATCTGTTATTGCAGTTACTATTTGCTTTAAAAGAAACTGAGTGACTTCAGGGTGGAGTTGCTGTTTCGTCTTTTAGTTTTTCTTTGCTGTCTCAGGTAAATTGTTACTTTCACTTGGCCATGGAGAGCAGTTGTCTACTTGCCTTGTCTTTGGGGTTTTTTTTTTTTTTTTTTTGTTTTGATAGTACCAAATTATTATTGGAGCCTGGGGAGCTTTTTGACCAAGAATGGGGGAGGAGCTGCATTTTCTCCCTTTTGAATGTGAGATACAGGGGATGCAACTGAATACCAAAGCACAGGATTTAAATTGTCCTTGTTTTAACCTGAGATTTGCACTTCTCTAGCTAATGCAATATTCTCTCTTCTGCACAGTAAATGTGGTTGCTCTAGGGAAAATTGGGAGGGGGGAGAGGGTGGGATTGCAAAACTCTTCCAGAAGCATCTTCTGCCTCGGAGGAAGCCTGCTGGAAGGTGGAAAAGAGCTGAGCAGAAGAATGCAGAGAACTTTTTACTGCTTGTTACTGATGTGCAACACTCACCGTAGCTCAGCGCTGAACAACAGGAACTACCACGCTGTTTCCAGGAACAGTCAGTGGCAGATGCTTAACGATGAAGAAAAAGGCCACATACTGAATCATCTTGACTTGGTGTCTCCTCTCAGCTTTGGGAAATCAGCTGGGTAAGGGTTTGAAAACCAAAAGTTTCACCTAAGCTATTGTGTTTATTTGCCGTTGATCACGCTGTCGCCCGTGAATTTGTTTAATGCCTTTTAAAATCCATTTTCAGTCTCCACATCCTCCTGAGGCACTGACTGCCACAATGCAATTATGGACGGTATGAAAGAGTACTTCCTTTTGGGTGTGTTTGTTTTAAACCTGCTGCTTAATGACTTTGTTGGAAGCCCCCTCAGCTTTTGTATTGCAAGAGAATGTGAACAGTTACTCTGTGTTTACCTCCTCTGTGCAGCATTTTCTAGGCTGCTACTGTTTCCCTCTGCAGTTATCTTTTTTACTCCCAACCTGAAGAGCTCAGTTCTATTTTTTTCTTGTACTGAAGCTGTTCTGTATCTCAAAAAAAAAAGATAACCGTGGGCCTTTTATTACTCCTCTCTTTCCTATCAGAAAAAAAGTGTTAAGGAAACCTTATACAAGACTGCCATAGTTAAAAGACTATTTGGTGCCTCTTTGTACCAAAACAATTAGCTTTCAGTTCTTGGAAATTGCCAAAAGCTTCCAAAAGGAAGAGAAACTGTTGGTCTCATAACCATCTCCAGTTTGAGGTTGCGTTCATATCCAAAATGAGGTAAGAGCATACAGCAAGTAAACAGAAGTGTCTGGATTTGAAGTTCTCCTTTGCTGCCAACAAAACTTCAAACTTAATAAACAAAAACTGAGCGAGTGCAAGGAAGTGACAAAATTGAGACCTGAGAGATCAGGAAGTTCAGTAATTCAGTCTGTACTGAGCAATGTCAGCAGCACTAAACAGGAACAAAGACAGCAACACCAGAAAGAGCAGAGTAGTTTTTTTTTTTTTTCCCCCTACTTAGTCCAGAATAAGCACAATATCATCTATTGTGTGTAAATTGTAAGAGACAGAGGGGTAAAAGAGAGATCACGTTTTTTGTTTTACATTTTTATGTTCCTATCATAAGTACCCCTTCTGAGAGAGGCAAATGCAAATGTCTTCAGATCCAGGCAGAAGCTTCTGCAGGGAACACCTTGCTGCCTTTGCAGCTTGGGAAAGTCACACAGATACTGCATCTTGTGCCCTTTTTTCTTACCCTGTCACATTTGAGCTGACTCTTCAAGACTCTGCACGCCTATTTCTTGCTTGCTGCTGTGCCTCAGTTCTTTGGATCTCCCATCTGGCCCGTGCTGCTGGCAATGCTGCTGCACTGTGCTGCCTGCTTCTGCCATCTCCTTTCTTCATGCCACTACAAAGAGAAATGGTCTTACAAGACAAGGTTGTGTCCCTGCTTAAGCTCTTCCTGGAATCTTGTTTCTACCAAACACCTACCAGGCACCTCAGGAGATGAGCCTTCACTTCCTCTTCCTCATTATTTATCTAAAAAAAAAAAAAAAAAAAGAGAGAGAATGAAAGGATCTTTGTTTTATTCTCCCTTGCACTTGCTTTCTGCTGAGCTTCCTTCTAACCTCAACAGTGTTCCTTGGGCCTTTCTCTCCTGTCCTGCCTTGCTGTCTTGTTACCACCCACTCATTAGATCATGTCTGAAATTACCTTGCAAGATCTGCAGGGCAGGGTTGATTTCTCTCGCCCCTTCAGTAAGGGCTTGGCACCGTTTTGAAAAAAAAACCAGTAAAAACAACAAAGTAAGCCCTTGTGTGGCTGGGGAAGCCAAAGGTAGCAGGGCCAGGTGCCTATGGAAGATGGTGGTGAAGGCCTTTAGCAGAACCAGTCAGAGCTCATGTGGCATCCAAGCTTGTGCTCCAAGTAGATAATTCTGTGTACTTCTGTAGCTGTCTTCAACAAAGAGTAGCCGTTAGGATGGAATATTGGATTCCTTTGGGTGAGGGGTAGATATCTGTGAAAAATGGTTATGGTAAAATGCAACACTTTTACTGCAGTGTTTTCTCTAGTAGCTTTGGGTTTTGTTTTATGTAGGTTTTTTTTGGGGGGGGGGGGGTTGGATTTTTTGATTATTGTTTGATTGGTTTTGATGTTGTTTTGTTTTGGGGTTTTTTTTGTAAGTAAATAATGATAAACATACTGATGCCATGAAAGTGTTCAGTTTCAGCAAGGTGATGATGATGATGATCTGCTAAGGTGATGTCAGAAATGTTAATACTCATCCCTAAATATTACATCCAATTTCTACTTCAGGACCGGTAACTCTTTAGGTGCTCTCAGCAGGGATTTAGCATCCCAGAGAGTGGAGTCCCTTGATAGTTTGGATACCGTCCCTAAAATTTTTTGGTTTTCAGACATAAGGTGCCATGCCAGCGGGGGATAGTGGGTGTTCCTGGTGGAGCAAAACAATGCTGAGGGCTGAAAAGTGACTTGCAGAGCTGCAGTCAAAGGCCTGAGGCTCCCTGAGACTCGCAGCAGGATCTGGTCCGCCTTGGATCAGGCACAGGCAGGATGTGGAGTGCATGGTCAGGTTAGATAAACTCTCTGTGGGAGATACTTTGAACTCTGCAAGGGAGAATTTCTGTTGCAGGCAAGCCACATATATAGTAAAAAATCATAACTGTGTCCAGAAATGAAACAGCCAATTGTGACTTTCCCTTTATGAATCCTGTTCAGAGCAGGTCTCCAGCTTGCATGAATATTCTTTGTCATAAAATAAATGCTGATAGGTAATAGATGAAGCAGGGTTGACTTCTCACTCAGTGGCATCCTAGCCTAAGAAAATGACTTTCCTAACTGTTGGCTCCAGTCCATTCAAAAATGTGTATTTTCAAGTGCCAGTTCTGGTAACAAATCCCTGTGTTTATGACTCTTCCTCACAGAAACTCAGGCAGAAGGATGATTTTTTTTTCCCAGAAGAAGCAGTATTTTTTTAGCGTGCCTTTGTATTTTACCTTGTAGAACGTAATAAAATCCAAATCCTGCTACTTTGCACATTCATTTAATACATATTCTTGCTTTCCACATGGGTAATACTCTGGATTTTTTTTTTTTTTTTTTTTTTTATAATGACTTTCATCCAAAGATCCCAAGCTGATTTGGCCCAGTTCCCAGGTACAGCTTAGCAACACTTAGCATAAGACCAGTAAAAGGAAGTAACAGGGAATTTCACACAGTTCTTGGCTCGCTGTCAATTCAGATGCACCTACAGGTCAGAGCATCCCCAGCCCATGAGCCCCTGCTTCCTGTGGCTGTGAGTGCCTGGTGTGAGTCTCTCCTGTCTCAGACACCAATTCCTCTCCCTTCCCTTTCTCCCCAGAACAAGCTCTGCTGTCTCTCAGCATTTATCAGAGAGACAATAAATCTTTATGTGGGGAGAACTTTGTGGGACATAGAGGTCTTGGGGCTGAGGGACCTATCCCATTAATCAGATGTTATTTGTCAGTTGATCACAAAGATGCACTGCGCTGCAGCACGAGCTTTCAGTTTTGTATCTCCCTGCATTTTCATGTCATCTTCTCATCTTCACGTTTACAGTAACTCATTTCTTCAGTCTGTTAAATTTATCAGGAGGGTTTCAGTTTCTTTTTTCAGTATCCAGAATGTTTTTCAAACTTTTATTCTGAATGTTGTTTCTTCTTTGGAGAGACTCTTGGACTTTGAAACCAGCCCTCCTATGGAAAGCCTTGCCTGTCTGGAAATTTGCTCCAGCTTGTTTTGCTGTTCAAAGTGCTGCTTTGTGGATTCATTTTATGTCTCCTCAGAGACATTTTGTTGGAATTTTGCTTATCTACCATTGTTGCAAAATGATTCACCATCTTAGGCAACCAATCACTTCCTCAGCCCCTTTTCATTGGTCTTTAAATCAAAATGGAAATTAAACCGTGTTTGCTGTTGCACGGGCTGCAGTGATCTGGCTTCCACCTTTGGACCATGGTCAGTATTAGCTGTGCTCACAATTAAAACCTTGCAAAAAGAGGAAAGGTACTCTGTGCACAGCAAAGGGTTAACCCATGTGTTGGGGCAAGGGGGAGAAAATCCCACTGGCCGGACTCTGCCCTTTTGCTAATAGGCCTCTTTTTTCCAAAGTGTGTGGAAGACAGATGAAAAATCCCCCAGATGCCTTGAAATATTTTCCTGAGCATACAGCTTTCTCTTTTTGTGGTTAAATATGACAGTTACAGTGTAGTATTTATGCACAGTCAATAAATCAGCAGAAAACGTGCTGCAGTCAGGGCATCTGTCTGTAGTCTGTTCCTTATACTTTAGCTGAAAATGGAATTCTTGAAGTTGCTGAAGCTTGGGAAAAGAAATTCATCTCCATGGGAGACTTGCACAAAATCTGATGGCCCACAGTAATACGGGATTTGCACCTCAGCTTCCATTACTGTCCCCCAGACACCTGAAAGGCAGTGGAAAGGCAAGTTTTGGATTAGACTCCCAAACTCTTGCTTGTGCTCAGTGGAATGACTGCAGAAGGGACTTGGAGCAAGTGAAAGGGGCAGAAATCTTTAAGAGGCAAGTTACAATTTTGTGCAAGTTTGTAGTCTAGTTACGAAATAATAACGAAACCTTAACAACAACAACAACAAACCCACCACAAAACAAAATAGGTACTGCTGAGCAATATCCTGGAAAACAGTGGTTTGCTTTATTTTTTTTCAGAAGGGGCTATGACACACTGGCAGAAGCAGCCTGGCCTTTTTCAGCGTCTGGCTTAAGAGCAGCTAACTGCTGACGGGTGAGAATATCTAGCCCCAATCCAGCACACAATATCAAAGGATTTGAATCTGCTCAGCTTCTGTCATCTTGAGTGTAATTCTCTGTATTCTCGCTCTGCTATGTAGTTACTGGAGCTGTGAAAAAGTTGTTATTTAGCACAATTTCTTACCTTTCGTACTGGAGCTCAGCTGGGCACAAATTCTTTATGTAAATAGGGGATTTAATCTTTCTGAAAGAGATGGTACAGATCTGTGGCTGGCTAAGAACTAAAGACTTCAGAATTCTCACTGTGGTGCTGAAAATTGCATCTTGTGTAGTGCAAGCAAGTCCCATAGTTCTGGTGGCAGCACCCCCCCCCCCCTTTTTTTTTTTTTTTTGTATGCTAGGGATAATACCTCCCAACTGATGGGATGGATTAATTGGTGTATTTACAATGACTGAGCAGTGACCATTTCTGCTTTCCTTTAAATCAAGCAGGAAAGTCATCAGGGCAGCAGTAGTAGAAGATCCGAGATAGGGAGCCTCAGAAGCGGAGGGAGGTTTGAAAGGTTTAGCTGTTGATCCAGATTTTAAGTAGGTAATTTCTGACTAAGGTATAAAGTGTGTCCCAAATTCAGATGGCTAATCAGTGCCAAAGCTGATCTCCTTCAGCGCCTAAAGGAGCGTGGCTAGTGTCTCACGGGTCTGTTGCTTGTTCAGGTCAGAAAGCAGCCAGGTGGGAAAATAGTAATGAAGCAATAGAACAGTGTTAAGAAGAAAGGAAGATTGTTAGAGCTAAAATCCTGTTAGAGGCAACAGCTTTGATGTTAAGCTGTTCTAGGACGAGGAACAGAAAAATAACAACTTATCAGCACAACAGGGAAAAATACCACTGATTTGTTTAGTAGGAATCGACTGAAATAATTCTTCCAGAATAATGTTCCTTTTTACTGGGGGATAGAATACCTACACAGGAGCGATTTCAAAATATTTAATTATAGGAGAGCTTAATCTGCAGTAGCTGTTGTGATTAATTTCCCCATAGAGACAATTTCTCTAACTATTGCAGTTGAAGAAATGTAGATGAGTGTAATTTCAATTAAAAACCAAGAAAAGATTGAACTTTATAGATGTAACAAATGTCTGCCACCATAGCTGCCAGGTAGGCAGCACTACAAACACCGCACGTATGGAGGAACAGTAAAGAACCGCTCACTGTAGCTGCATTCATGCACGTTAGCAACCTTGGTGTCTGTTATTTTCAGGAATAATAATAATAAAAAAGTCTCATTAAACTAAATAAATGTCTTGCATTGTGCCCAGAAAATTGCTAGACTTCAGCTCTTGTGGAGTCCAGCAGGAGCAGGCTCCAAAAGCCAAAATCCTCAGCAGAGAGAGAGGGAGAGTACTGGAACCTTGCAGGCTGCTGTCCTTGGAAAGGTCAACTTCTGAAACAGGAGAGTTTCATCTTGACCTTTAAATACTGTGTTTGGATGCGAGAGAAGTGGCTTTTAGGTATCTGGCAGTCTAGAAGAAAAAAACCTAGCATGGTGTGGGTATGAACTTCTAATTGTTTAGCATTTCATATAGCCTGACTTGAGGACGCTGTAGGACGCAGGGCCTCCAGGCTGCCAGCTCGAATTGGCTGAGGTCAGCTGGAGTCAGAAGTTAGTCTCTGATCTCAGCTGGTTGATGTGAGAGAAATGCATAGGTGGCCTTGTCACGTTCTCGGCGCTGGGACCTAGTGGTATTAACTGGCATCTCCTCCTGATAGTTTAGTTTCCATTCAGTCCTTAGCAAATCTATTCCTATCCAGGAGTTGTCTTTCCACACTAACATGCAGTGGTCCAAAAACATGGTATCTGCATTTTTGTGATCTCTATAGAGATTCAAATCCCATTTCTTTCCGTCTGGCTCCATTCATGTGCACTAATCACTTATGTAAAAATACTTACTTGTTTATCCCTCCTGGCATTTCCACCATGATTGTTAAAATTCAGAACCTTGGATCACAGTTGCACTTGCACACATACAAATTATGGAGAGGGCCTGGCTAACAGAATGGGGTCTCCAAGGTTAACAGTATGTGTTCTCAAAATGAGTTGCTTTGCAACTATTAATCTATACACTTCTGGGTCATTAAAATAGTGTGATAATGTTATATGAAAAACATTTGCAGAAGCTATGATTTTTTAAAAGACAAACTTCTTTCTAAAACCAATACAAAGACTTGCCACTGGCTTGTATTTAGATGTGGGGTTATTTGTTGTTGACAAAAGGGATGAGTAAATCTCTGAATAAAATTACTTTTCTGATTTTCTTTTTTAATCAAGATGGGTAATGATATCTTTACAAACATTCATTTGATAGTGCTTTGTAAGGGGGATTTTAGAATTCACCTGTGGTGAAACAATAGTATTGTCCAAATACTGTTCAAGTGGAGTGAAAACTGAAACCAACTCTTTGTCTGTTAAATGCAAAAACAATCTGCAGGAAAAAAAAAACCCCTTTGATTGTAAAAGCATTGGACAATATTATCAGTTTCTTAATTATTATTTTAAACTAAGATTCCTGTTGACAGTGCTGCTTTTGTGTTTGTTGGATTTGATCCTGGAAGCAAGCAAGCATTCAGGAGAACACACAGCACTCAACATTTCCTCAGCCTTGTTCCACTTATCCAGTTCCAGTCGGTAGTAGCTGCTCGGGCCTGTGTGCACGCAGGGGCCCATCCCAGCCCGGCACAGCCTGCTCCGGGGCTGAGGCCCCACTTTTCTTCCTCAGAGCAGGACACCTTGATCCCGTCTTTCAAAGACTTTATTTTTTTTTATTATTTTTCACCTGAGCGTTAAGAAACAATGCAGGGCTTTACGTGTTTTCAGCTTTGCTGCAGTTAATTTGTTGCCGTCCCGCTTCCACCCAGGTACGGCTGAGGTGGGTGAGCAGAGGGGGCGGTTGTGACACCCGAATGCGGCCCCGGCCTCGGGAAGATGGCCGTGACCTGCCTGGGACGCAGCCACACGTGGCGAGCAGAGGGTTTAGTGCTCGAGTGAAACCTCTAGAGACCAGAAAGGGAGCGACTGTATCACCAGGTGCTTAGCTGAGCCGCTTCGCCCCGCTCCTCGGGGCCAGCCTCAGGCTTCCCCTCTGCCCGGGCCGGGCTCCCCGGCCGTCGAGGAGCGCCGAGGCCGCGCCGCGGCCGGGGTAGGCCGCGGGGGGCAGGTGTGAGGCAGCGGCTCGGCCTGAGGGCGGCCCCTGGGCCCATGGCCGTGCGGTGACTCAGCCGCAGGAAAGGGCAGCGGCGACGGGACGGTTACCGGGCTGGGGGGGCCGCGCTGGCGCCGGGCGCCCGCTCTCCCTGGGGAGCCCCCGCGGCGGGGAGGGGAGGGGCGGGGCGGCCCCTGGGGCGAGGGGCGGGGAGCCCCGCAGAGGGGCGGGGCCGGGTGACAGGTGCGGCGCGCGCGCGCAGGGCTCCGGCGGCGGCACCTCCCGCGTCCGCCGTCCCCGCACCGCTCCCCGCTCCCCCCGCCGCCATGAATATGCAAATGTCGGTATAATTGGCAGCCAATGGCGTGCGCGCTGGTCACATGGTGCTGGTGGAAGCTCAGGGAAGAGAAGTTGAGTCTCGGCGAACACAGCAGCTCAGTAGCGAGCCGCAAGGGCCGCGGCCGGAGCCGAGCCGGGGCGGGCGGGCAGGCGGCCGGCCGGGGGAGCGAGCGAATTAGCCAAGCAGCCAGCCAGCCGCTCCCCCATCTCCCTCCATCTCTCTCCTCCCCGCAGGGTGCCCGGCGGGCCGGGACTCTGCCTGGACCATGCCGATCCTCCTTTTCCTCATAGACACGTCCGCCTCCATGAACCAGCGGGCGTATCTGGGCACCAGCTACCTGGACATCGCCAAGGGCGCCGTGGAGATCTTCATGAAGGTGAGTGCTGGGTCGGGGGGGGCCGCCGCCGCCGCCCCGGTCGCCCCCTTCGCCCGCTCACGCCTCTTCTCTCCGCTCTCTCCGCAGCTGCGGGCCCGGGACCCGGCCAGCCGCGGCGACAGGTACATGCTGGTTACCTTCGACGAGCCGCCCTACTGCATCAAGGTAATACCCCCCCCGCGGTCGCCCCGGGCTCCTGCGGCCGCCCCGGCCCCGCGGCGGGGCCGCCCTTGGCGTGGCGGTGGCGCGGCGCAGCCCCGTCCGGCCCGGCGGCGGCAGCAGCAGCCTGTGAAGATGGCGGACATTTTGCTTTTGTATGGAGCAGAGAGGCTGAGGGCGCTGCTGAGATGGAGGAGGAGGGGGGGGGGGGGGGGGGGACGGGGGGGGGGGGGATTCACCGCCCCGGCGTGCGGGGGGGGGTGGGCACTCGGCCGCGCTCCGCCTCCCCGGCCGTTTCTCGCCCGCCTCCCGTGAGGCAGTGGCCTCGGCGGGGGCCGCGCCTCAGGCCTCCGCCGTGGGTCCCGGCCCTCTCGCAGCCGTCGGCGGAGGACGTGTCCCGGCCGGGCTGCGGGGTTCGGGCCCTGCTCGCGTCTGCGGGACCCCCGCCTGGCAGCGGGGGCAGGGCACAGCCGCGGCATCCACCACCGCTCGCCCCGGCGCTGCCGCCTCCGGCATGGCCGTGGGTTTGGGGACGGAGGCACCCGGGGCTGTTCTCGGCCTTTGCGAGGCGAGAAGAAGCGGCGGTGTTGGTTCCCCCCCTGCACACTGTAATCCGCACCGGTTTTGTGTACGGTGCAGTCGAAATTGCGACTCGGGCAGACAGCTCGGTGCAGGGTTGTGGTGAGCTGGACGTGGAGTCTGCCTGGCTGGCTTCTCTTGTCCCCGTTTCCTCATGCCTCAAGATCAAGGCAAGCAGAGCTGTGCTGTTTATCACACCGACTGCGTCACGAGGTTACGGCAAGACGGAAAAAAACGGGGGCTCTGTGACCCTTATGCTGTAGCCTCCTCCAGCTTGCTGATAGAAATCTTTAACTTAATTTAAAATACTTAAATAAAGCACTCCACAGAAAACATCATTGCCACGGGAGGTGTAGAACCCTCCTGAACAGTCCTGCATTAGGACTACATTTGCCATGTTTATAGTAGTTGCCGTGACTGTTGGGCCTCAGCCCTGTTCTGTGAAGGCCAGAGACGTTCATGTAAAAAATTGTTGCTCATCATCCCAGAGAAGAAGAGAGACTCCTCTCTAGATCCCCCAGCTGAAACTTCTGAAGAGAAGCTGTAAAAATAACAGTGCTCACCGATGCTGTCTAATCACATTTTTGATAATGAGGAAACAATTAGCTAGGTCCTGGCTCCTTTCATGAGCGATCTATTTATACAGCTAAAAAGTATAGCCTGCTTTCTGAAGTGACAGCGATTTAGTGAGTCGGTACTTACTGTTTGTTACTTCACCTTTCATTTACTTGGAAGGAGGTGTGGAAATCATCCTGTTTCTGTGAGGTGAGACTATCCTTGAGTTACAGAAAGCTACCACCAAAAAACCTCAGTCTGCTTAGGAGGGGATTTTCTTGACGGAAGGCATCCGTCCTTTTCCCCAGCCATGTTTGTGGCTGGATGGCAAGCCACAGATCTTTCTTACTCTAGTGTTAGCTGTAGATATTTTTGCCTCAAGATTTTTTTTTTCTTCTAGTTTGTGTCAAATATTTTAAAAGTGTATCTTTTTTACAATCGAGTAAGAAGCCTTTCCACTGCAGTCATAGCAAGCAAATTGGTGATTTAATGAAACCATGACTCTTCCACGGGAGGTCTGTGTGGTAATGCTACAGGTTATTGCCACATACACGCTCAGATTGGCTGAGGAAGATCTTTATGTTTAATGAGCATCTGTGTAGGTTCCGATGTACTAATGAGCATCTGACTGTGTTCCCAGTTTTAGTAAATAGTAATTGAAAAAAATGGGACTGTGTGATGCCCGTTGTGGCATTCAGTCATGTTTGATACACTGCAAACAGCCAAGGGAAGAAAAAGAAAGTCGTGGTGCTTGTAACTTGCTAATGTCTCTTCTTAGAAATTTTCTGCCTTTAACATACTGATTTTTGAATTGGACTTAAAAGATCTTAAAATATTTTTCCAAAACTTAGTAACTTGTGTAGGAACAGGCTGCAGATCCAATAAATACATTTTCATAATAATGATGATCACAACTCCAATGGTTATGTAAAGACGTCATGGCATAAATTAGCGTGGTTAGGCTGTCATCCTGTCTCTCACTTGAGCAGAGAAAGCCTTACAGTAAGAACATTATCATCCCCTTGTTTGAAGATGCCTTCTCAAGACCTTTTTTTTTTTTTTTTTTTTTGCTGGTATTTATGATGCCCCTCTGTTGTGTTTTCTAACAACCATAGTTAAGCCAGGAAAGGTTTCTGGTTTAGATCAGATTCTGTATATCTTAGAAAAGATGCTTGTAAAATTGAAGTCCAAAACAAAAATTGGTTTCTTTGCTGATGTTGCTGTAGTTAGAAACTTTATCTCTTGATTCAGAGAAGGGGAAAACAAACTTAACAAGTGAACATATTTTACAAGTAAGTCTGCTTTCCAAGTATGTGTAGTAGTGTCTGAGTTATCCTCTTGTTTTATGATTTACACTGATTAAATTATATAGTCTTATAGATAATTCTTAAAGTTATCAGTGAAGCAGCTAAAGGAAATAATCTTACTGTGGAGTTGAGACCACCCAGGAGGTAAAGGTATTATGGGACCTTCAGCTTCAAGCAGGGGTGACTGAGATGAGTGCAGTGTTTTCATTTGTTTCAGAATTATTTTACTTGTAGCTTTAAAGTATTTTAAAACAACAGTGCTGGCTCGCTTTTGAGGGACAAGAATAATCTCAAGGAAACATCACGCATAGGGTGGTATTGTGCTAAATGAAAGGATCCTGGTATTGCATACATTTTGTCCTAAAATCTGTGCAAGTGAGATGATGTTTTCAGAACTGTGTTTAGTATGGAGAATTTAAAATTATGAGACCTGTGGCTCCTCTCCCAGTTTCTCCTGTTCATAGTTGACTGCTTGTTGCTCTCTGCGCCCCTTTTTAAAAACGGGATTATTTGGTCTCTCGGTGTGGCTCCGCAGAGAGCTGCGGTGGCACGTGTCTAACGAGGAGGCAGGCTGCTCTCCTGGGAAGGTGGGGACAGCGAGACAGGGATCGTAGGAATCCCAGGTCCACTTCTGCAGCATATGCCTCTGGAACCTTGGCATCTGCTTTGCTCCTGTTATGTAATGTATAGATGGTGATTTGTGACAGTAATTATGACGCTGCCATTTACAACTCCTACTTGAAATACTCTACAGTAACAGGCAAATATTTAATATTTTAAAAGCATGTTATGAAATTATAAATCTGTTTGTCAAATGATGTGATCCTGTATAGGTCAGTAGAAAGATACCTGGAAGTTCTGGTGAACCTTGGGTGAGGCTCTCATGTTATGGGCTAGGAGGGAAAACCAGTATGATGTTTTGTGACGCTTATAATGCGTTTCTTCTGCTGTCTTTAGATTAAAATTGTAATAGGGTGCTGTCAAGTGAATCTGTCCCAGGTTAGTAACTTGATAGCAACGCTGAAGTCAGCCAGTCCATTCTGATTTTAGGTATTTGGCATGCTTGGGAAACCAGTGATACCTATAGTGAACCTCCATTGTAACCAGTAGCATGTGGCAGGTGTCTATCACAATTAAAACATCCGGCCTTCAGTTTAGGTATTGAAGGAATTTACTCTCCCCTGAGTATCCAGTTCTCTCAGGTGAGGAAAAATGAGTTTAAGAACAGCCTTGCTGTCGGGCGCAGTGTTTGGTGTTCTTGGCCTTTTAGCAAAGATAAATGTGTTCTTCATTCAATGGATACAGTACCTGGTGTGTCCTTGGTTTGAAGACTCTATTCATGGATTGCCAGAACGGGGAGCTCGCTCCATCCCGTCCGTGCTTTGACCCGGTGCTGTGGTACCCCTGAGCCTTGCGTGCCAGCCCCACCTTCTCCTCCCTTGCTGCAGAACGTGCCTGTCGAGGAGAAGGGTGAAAACAGGCCAGCCGTGTTCCTGATGGTTCTGCACAGCACTTGTAGTTCAGAGACCCACGCTGAGGGTTGATCTGTCAGTAGTAGTCTTTTGTGGCTTTTTCTGTGTATTTGCTTTGTTGCTTTTTTTTAATAATATGAACTTTTAGCATCCTCGACTGCTATGGTTTTTGATTTTTTTCCCTCTAACAAGTATACGTATTTCTCTACACCTCAGCATATGCCATGGTACAAATGGACAGAACATTAAGCCATTCTTTTTTTTGTTTTCTTCCTGTTTTTCCTGAAGTAGTGGTGCTAAAGTAAAAGTATGGGGAGAAGGGAAACTCTTCACACCTGCCCCCTTCCCAAGCGTTTTCTCTTTTTCAGTGATGCAGAAAAGAGGGAGATTTCGGCAAGATCTGCCTAGATTTTTCTGTAAATAGGGCTCATACCAAAATCTAATAGGAAAACAAGGTTTAGCTCTTTGGTGGTTTTTGGGTTCTTTGACATTCTTGGTTTTTGTTAAACCTCACATCCTGCAGTTTGCGGTCTGCTCATGGATTTGTGCTGCAAATGGCTAGTTCAGGCCCAGAGGAAAAACCAACAATGGTGGTCTTATGTGAAGTTATTGATTAACTGGAATGCCCTGTTCCCTTGTGACTGATATCTGGCTGCTGGCAGTGATATGGCCTTTCCTCAGTGCTTGAGGAGTATTATTTATGATAGGGTCACAGAAATATGGCTTTTATGTTCTTGTGAGGCTGTTCAGTGTGACCTTCATAAATGATCTGGCCACAAGTCAGAGGACTGAGAAAAGTTCTGTTTACTCTGTTGAATTTGGAATTATATGCCTTTTCCTTATGCCATTGTGTGTGTTACTGCATTTGAGAGTCAGTTGTGACTGTGCTATAAATAGGCTCCCTGAATCTGGGTGCAGAAATATGTACGTAGCTGTCTGAGAGGTAGCTCAAAATCCACACGGTGTATGTGAAACACATCACTGTTTTGAGAAGTGCAAACTGGGACCAGTAGAATGCCTTCCAGTTCTGGTGCTATTCCCTGACAGTCTGAACATACGTTTCAGTGCTAGAGCTCTCTTGTGGAAGCAGCCCTTTGTGATGGCCTCTGAGAAACCTCTTCTGTTTTCCTGAAGTTCTCATAAGGGGTTGAGCTTGATGACCTTTGACTTTGGTGTTGGATTGGAATACCTTAGAGATTGGAACAGGAATTTGTAGAAGGCCCTTTTAAGCACCTACCAAAGGGCATTTACTGTATGTAAATTAACCTGTTCGTTTATGGTACTAAAATAGTGCTTCAAAGCTGAGTTCATAAGGTGAAACTCAGGAAGACTGACTTTGCCATCTCTTTTTAGTGGCACAAAAGCTTTTGCCTCCATTTTTAAACGCTGCTTTCACATAGAAGCTGTGCTGGTGTGGAACGTAACCAATTGCCACTGACTCTGCAAGGGGAGGTGTCAAATGGATGGGCTGTGCTGCAGAGATGTCGGATCTGTCTGTTTCTGGAAGAAACATCTCTCCTGACCCTGAGCTGCAGGGAGAAAGAGGAACCCAGCTGTGAAACCTGTTGGGTTTGAGGCAGGGATCTTCAGGAAGGCTGCCTGAGGTGATAGGAAATGCATTTTTTTTTTTTTTTGTTTTAACTTCTGTCAGAGAACACCAGAGGAATACCTAGCAAGCTAACCCTTCATAAATCCACAGAAAAACCCTAAAATGATTAGGCTTTTTTATAGGAATCTGGAGACACTGAAACCCATCAATTTTACATGTAAAAGGTCTGGCTTGTTGCAAATGCAAGTACTGGTTGGTCTGACCTGCTCTGTGGAACAGCTGGAAATACAGTTGGAGGCTTACGAGTTGGTAGAGAGGTATGCAGGCAGAATTGCTTGGTGCGAGCCAGATAGCAGCAGCAGGGGCAGGAGGGAAGCTGCTATCAGGGAGGTGCAAGAGGGAAAGAAAACTGAGGTAAATAGGAGAGGTCTATCGTTCTCTCCAGATACGCTGTAAATAATGCACGAACTTTGTGAAGCTGCTAGCCAGGCATTACTGGAAGGATGAAAAAACCCACGCAGGATCCAGTACTGAAGAACTGGATGAAATGTGGGTAGGGTGTGCAGTTCACAATAACTAATTTAGGAGGCTGTGTTCTGTGTTTAGTGGAGAGAGGTAGCTGTTCCTGTTTTACCACTACACGGGTTTTGAGTTGGTCATAGCAATATTTTTATTCCTGAGCGCTAACATCTTCCAGTGCCTGGCAAGTACTAAGCACAAATTGCCAGTCTTGCAATACACCTTCCACTGTGCTTGGTTTGGGTTTTGTCACAGAATTCGTGTGTTTTCAGGAGGTTGACTTTCAGCATAAATAACTGGTGGGTTAAAGCCAAACGATTGCGTTTACTCTGTTAAACACAGATAATTTAAGAAAAGAAACGGAAGTCGGTCACTTCTTTAAGGAGCACTCCTGCAAATCCTGGCTGTCTAGATCTTTTTGAGGGCAAAACAAAATCAACTTAATATATTCTGTTTGAGAATCCCTCACCCAACAGTTTTTACCTGTTCCTTTCCATTTAAGTGCCTTACCACTTTAAGTCTTTGAATGAAGGATGTGTGCTCTGTGTGTATGCATGCAAAGGTGTGTTTGTTTATTTTTTTAATTAAGCATCTATTTTGGAATTGGACAAGTGAGGCCAAAGACTGCTAAAATGTTCTTGTTGGTGTGGTAGGTTTGTTCTATGTTCTGCAGTGCACATCTCTCAAAGTGTAAAAACAAACAAAAAAAAAACCCGTTTTACTAAAAGCTTAGGAATTATCAGTTAGTGTTATCAGCAGCAAGCATGCAATAAAGTATTGTAGCTCCTTTTATCTTACAAAGGTACTAAATGGGTTCCAGTGTAGAACGTCCTTTAAAAAGCACATTCCCTTTCTTGGGAGACAACATACTGAGTAGTGTAAAGCATGTTAAAATGCTTTTAAAAATGCATAAGCATGTTAATCGTCTTCCTCACTGTCCTGAGTGGCTGCTGCTCTCTGTCTGCCCTTTGTTTGTGAGCTGTAGTGAACAGCCTTTTTCAGGAACTGATGTGATGAGGAGGAAGTGCTATACTAAAGAATTTTGTACCTTTCCCTTCTAAAAGGCCAAACAAACCAGTAATCAGAGTGATTCATTCTTCTAAAAGAAAGAGTTTGGTACATTCTGAAGTTGAGGTGTCTCGCAAAAATTCAAGTTCATGCAAGAATCAGGTGATTAAATATTTGGAGGGAGTTGGTTTTAAATGGAAGGGTAGTTCAGAAATTAACTTCTTGATAGATCCAATGGACCAAACTCTGCCTGGCCATCATATTTATCATTATTTTTTGAAGTTAGTTAAATAGTTGAACTTATGCTTTCACCCGCTGCCTGTCTTCATGGGGAGAGTGTGCTGCTAGTTTAACTCTTAATGACAATATTTTAACCGATGCTGGTTCTACAGGCATCTGCAAACTAAAAGCTTGTGTTTTCATCTGAAGTGTGTTGCTGCTTTGTACTGTTGATGAGATACCAGAGACCTTGAATGGAAACCAGTTCATAGCCACTGCAGCAATTCATTTTTTCATCTTTTTATTTGGTTCTTTATTTGATCTTGGACACATTCAAAGATGTAAGCCCTTAAGACTACAGGATAAACTCGACAAAAGTAGATATATTTGCACTAAGAGGCTTAACTCATCCTCAGTGCAAAGGTCACTTTTATTTTAAAAATAGAAGCTTAAAATGTGGAATCAAGCAGTTGGGTTGGGTCTCCCTAGTTGCATTTTTGTAGTGAGATGTTCTGTAAGAAGGAAGGGGCTCAGTGCAGCTGATGGCTGCTGCCGTGTGCAGTCTTCACTGGCTGCCTCCTCCCCTTGTGTGCTGTTACCATCTGAGTTTGGTGTGTGAGGTTGGTATTTATGGAAGAAGGCAGAGGCCTTGTAACCAGGCTTTGTGGTGTAGCTAAAAATATACCAAATATATCACAGTACTTCTGTGATATCCTGAAAATGGGTGTTTATTTTTTTAGCTTTGTAAAAACTGAATACAATATTAAATGGTGATTATCTCAAACTGTAACAACAGAAAAAGGTAATGAAGGTTGTAGACTCTTCTACCCTTGCGTATTTTTCAGAACAGCGTGCTGGAAACAACTGTGATTTACAGCAGTGGGACAGAAATGATGTTCTGGGCTTACTGTGAACAAGAAGAGACAGAACTTAGTCCCGTCTCCTGTAGTGTTTTCATACTTCAGACAGTTGGAATCAAATGGAAAGAAAGTGGTTTCTGTAGCATGTGACTTGTCTTCTGGAGATGAGTGCTTTTGGAGGGGAGAGCAGTGTGTCCAAAGGAAGGTTCTGGATTTCTCCAGATCTCTTTAGCTATTCTCTTCTTGACTTTCTATATTTTGATTACCTGTATTCCTGATTTTATTTAACATAGGTTACAAACTAAGTAATTCACTCTTGTAGATTTAGTCTTGGAATTTTTTTCTTGCTTTTTAGACTTCATTCTTACAGTGTAGCACTTTACCTGTAACTCTTGTGTGTCTACTCCCCCTCACACCCAAAAAAAAAGAGCAGGTAGTAATTTAAAGGTATCTTTTGCTTTGCATTTTTCTTGCTAATATTAGAATAATCAGAAAAAAAAAGCGTGTAGTAATCAACTTCAGCTGTAAGCAGCATGTTCTAGGGTTAAGGTTTTAGCAAGTGCCAAGAAGTGCATTCTTGTATTGAGTTGATTATTGTGCAGATGAGGATCTGTGGCTGCCCATAGACTCGTATTGATCTGTGTATTCACTCTGCAGAGTATTTGAAAGAAAAGGTTTCTTTTCTGTCATTTACAAGTATCTCAAACTCGAACTACTTATTGCCTGATAAATAAAACTAGAGCCTTGTTTTCTTCTAAATAGCTTCCCCCCCTTATTTTCTAACTAAAGGGTCAGTCTCGCATTTCACCCAGCTACTGTGATTCTTTGCTTGGGCTCCTGTGCGAACTCTCCGGGAAAAGCAGCACTAGATGCATTAAATGTTATTCTAGGCTACAAAATCAACACTTCAGAACTCCTTATTTTTGCTTATTAAAGATGAAGATGATGGGTTGAGTTGGCTATGTATTCAGAGATGCTTTTAAACTCTTACACTTTCATCAGATGGATGTTGTTGAACGACTAATTTGACTGAAAACAAAGATCTACAGTGTGGTTAAGCTGCTGTTGCTATGCTCTGCTTACAAGTGAGAATAATGCATTAGTATTGGTCTTCATAGCATGTTAGCAGTAGAGCTAATAGGTTTGTTTGGGGGGTGGAAGAAAAGTTAAACTCTTGCTTTGTGGGAAAATCTGCATCTGTTGAGGCAGAACACTGGGTGCTTTTAGCTGCTGCCAGGCGTCCTGTGCCCGTGGTGCCCTCGCTCATGGCCGGGGACCTGGGTGCCCTGGGCTGGAGGGGGACCTGGGTGCCCTGGGCTGGAGCAGGGCATGGCCTGGCCTCCTGCTGCCAGACAGGCAGCCTGCAAACCCTGCTGACTCGGTGGGAATAGTCTTTGGTCTGCCAGGTTCTCAGCGTCACAAGATGTGAAGTGTTCGGGGTGCTGCAAGGTAGAGCCAGGCATTGAGTACCTCCAGTTAATCAAAGAGCTTGAAGCTGAGAGAGTCACTCTGGAACCGTCTGACTCTAGGGGAAAGCTGTGACTTACCCTCCTCTGAAATGAAAAACTGACCATAACAATGCTGCCAACTCCACTGGTGAATCTGTTTCTGTATCAGCCTTGAAGGTGCAGTTGGTGTTTGCTAGGCTAGTTAGTTGAAGTTTCTCAATTTGTGTTCTTTCAATGAACACATGAATTGTAATTCTGGAATAAAGTCTTGTCTTTTTTTTTCTGACTCCCCAGCAATGCCTTGGATAGCATTTCAGATATGAATTGAGGAAATTTCTTTTATTAGGTGACTCCCTCGAGATTTGTTGCCTTCTTGAGATTCAAAGTAAACTTGCAACGCATGTAGCAGTTTTGGTAGGCTGCACTAGTTCTGTGATGTGCTTTTGGAAGGGGTCACAGAGGAAAGTGGCAGTTCCTAAAATGTGTGGTGCATGCTGGGTTGTCTCAGCTCTGGGCCCTAAAGCCAGAGGATCATCAGTAATTCTCCTCCACTTGATTCCCAAAGATGTACCCTGAAGATGTACCCCGTGCTAACAGCACACACTGGGTAACCAGTTAGCTATTGCCTGTACTCCTTGTGCCTTTGCCAACCATGCTGGGAGTAGGAGGGGGGCAAGGAGGACAGAGCTGGGGGCTGGCTGACATTGGGAGCGTGTTCCATGGGCTGGAAGAGTAAGGGGCACTGTGGGTAAATGCTTTTTTTGTTTTGATTGAAACCTCCATGTTTCACCTGTTGCCCTCTCTACAGAGCTTGGTTTAGATGCACACATAATGATATTTCTAAGTGACTACTGTGCTGCTAACAGAAGCACGTAGCCTCTCAGTTTGCTTACTGTACTAGAGCTGCAAACTGGATAATTATATCTGTGTTCTTCATCAAGCAGTTATGTGAAATGTAGCTTGTTCTGGTTCAGCTCTGCATGGTAATCTCCCAGCTTGTTGAGTCTTTTTCAGAAATACAGCTGGTTTTAACTGGATAATGTTTTTATTTAAATAAGAATGCTTTTTGAAACGGGGTGATACTGTGATCTCTGGTATTTATACTTCCCTTTCTTCATGTGTAGTCCTTTCATCCTTGTGCAGCATAAAGCGTGGCGAGTGTAACTGTCAAAACGCGTGAAATATTGTTGACCAAAACCCTAAATCCAGAGACAGATTAAAGCAGGAGCAGCAGGTAATGAATAAAAAGGTAGCACAGGGGTTTTGTGTGGGTTTTTGGTTTTGTTTGTTTGGTTTTTTTCTTGGTATTGATTATTATTACCACTTGATTCCAGGTATAGTTTAAGCTTTGAGCATCTCTGTTTGACATTTTTAACAGGTGAAGGTACTGCTTCTCTGTAAATGCCAACAGTAACAGAAGGCTCGGGTACTTGCTTTGTAACTGGAGCTTAAGAACCTCTATTAGTGTTTTTCATGGATACTACTCTTAAAGATTAATATGAGTTCTTACATAAACATCTTGAATTCTTCTTGATGGAGAAGCATTTCTAGATCTTGTGTAATATTGGAGTTGCCTTAAAAGGACAGTGAACCACACAGAATCATCAAGGTTGGAAAAGACCTTTAACATGCTGTAGCTTGAGCTTGTTTCCTAAGGTGATGGGGATTTTTAAAAACTTTTATTTTGGGATAGCATGAAGGAATACTACTTTTTTTCTATTTAAATAACTGTCTGTCAATAACAGTTATATATCACACTAGAGTGAAGTTCTCATCTTGTTCACATTCACCAATACATGCTTTATAAAACAAACTGGTCTAGTCTATTTTATAAATGAGTTAGTCTCTGATGGGTGTACCAACAGGAGATTTCAGCTTAGAAATCTGCAGTTAAAGGGATCTGGGCACCTCAAGTCACATTGCAGCCCTGCCTTGGAGTGCAAGAGCTGGACTGCTTTCAGCTGAAATAAAACTGGAAGATGCACCCCATGCACTGAGTGAGGAGTCCACGAGAGAACTGTACCTGCAGGACAGCTCTTCTGAAGCGAGCTGCCTGAGATGCAGTAGTGTGCCTGTCATCTCCTTAGGAGCAGCTGCCTTGTTTGTGCTGCACTGCTCGCTGGTCTAAAGGCAGCTAGCGTGTGACACATTCTCCCTTGCAGTAAGGCTGCTCCAGTTATGTAGGAAAAAATAATTGGGGTGAGGGGAGGAGAGACTGTGTCTGTTATCCAGGTATGTTGTCTGTCCCAGAGCTGGAGAAAAGAGAAGAATTGTGCTTAGGAATGGATGGTGACAAGTAAAATGACAGCTCTCTGGTGGAAATCTGATGGCACAGTGTCTCAGCTGTGTGGGATTAAAGGAATCATCTACTCCAGTGTCTTTTTGAAAAGTTGTATTTTTTTCTAAAGATGTATTAAAGCAGCTTATGCTTCTTTGTCCTCTTGGAGATGTTTTATCTGTATTAAAACTTTTGTGACTTTTTATTTGACTGGGACTGGAGCAAGTGGGTTTTAAAGAATTCTTTTTTTTTTTTTTTTAATTAAAAGTCCACTCTGGATTTAAAGAAGTGCTTGACCACTAGGTTTCTGTTGGAGTGTCCTACAAAACCAGCAGAAACAACTCGACAAAGAAACCATTTGTTTACTCTGCACAACGCTTTAGCTTTGAAACACTAACCTGTTGCTCACTGCTCTAATGTAAGGAGGGTCAAGTGATGGATGCTCTTGTAGACTCTTCACTGTACTTGAAGGCTCTGTGGGCTTAGTGAGGAAGTATTCTAAACCTGTGAATTTACTATACATTAAGATACTCCTCAAATGAGAACTGAAAAGGTTTGTTGTCAGGCTGGTTTCCTAGTGAGCAGCAGCGTGTACCTGCTTGAGTGACCAGGGCTTGTTTCCCTTGTGCCTGCAGTAGGGTCATATTTAAGTATTACCCTCAAACTCTCTTCCCTGTTCTGCTTTGCAGAACCGGATTTCTATGGGAAAGGCTAAAGACAGGCTCCCCTGGCCTGCTAGCTGAAGTCTGTTTGTCTTTTCATCCAGCTCTCCCCTATAGTCTTACTTTCTTCCAGCAAAGGATAGGGGTAGCAGCTGTTTGTGTTTCAAACCCTCATCTAATGCAGGAGGAGACTGGAAGAGTGGGGAATTAAGCTAGTAATAGAAATTATTTACTGTGTGCTGGAGAGCCTAACTCAGCGATAGCAGTTGCACACAGCTGGCTCGGTCCTTCCAAACCTTCCTTCTCTTCCTCCCAGCTTTGCATCAGACCAGTAGGATCTGCTGATGTACTTCCACCAGCACTCACTAGTCCTCCGAATCCAGGACAGTACAGTTTGAATCCAAGCTGGCTCATTGTGTTCAGCACTACCCTGATGATAAGCTGATTTCAGGCCTGTGTGCCAGTATCGTTCTGTGCTGGAGGTATGCTAATCTGTCAAAGAGGTGGGTGTTGTGATGCTATCCTCTGCCAAGAACAAA
This sequence comes from Todiramphus chloris collaris, assembly GCA_025345505.1. Taxonomy (NCBI): domain Eukaryota; kingdom Metazoa; phylum Chordata; class Aves; order Coraciiformes; family Alcedinidae; genus Todiramphus; species Todiramphus chloris. Next base: position 8,143,442 of record JANVCC010000049.1, on the reverse strand, counting down.
AAAGAATTGATCTGGAGTTTCTTTACTAAGGGCTGTTTGATACTGAGCAGTGACAGGACCGCTAGGTTGCATAAAAGTAACTAGAGAGCACAGATACTGAAATGAGAGAGGTGTAGTTCTGCAGCCAAGGTATAGATAGAACCTGAGAGCTCTGTTGTCTCAAAAATGGCATTCATAAGCATTTGGAAGGGGGTCAATGTTTGTGTCTCTTCAGGCTATTCCTTCTGCCCTATTTGCACAGCACAGACAAACATGTGAGAGGGTGAAATTAGGAGGTGATGTAGATTGTGGGATGCTGACTTATTTTTAGGAATTCTAAAGGTTAAAAACCCCCAAACCTGTACACACTGTTTATAGCATAGGCATTCCTTCTGCTGTATGTTGTTCGGAAATAGTAAATCTCTGAACATCAAATAAACATGGAGGTAGCACGGGCACTGACACTTCTGTACCAAGAAGCAGCATGACTCTGCTCTTGGGGAAGGGAAACACTGTGGTATCAGGATCTCTCCTCCTCTCCCTCTTTGCCAAGATTTGTCGTAGCAGAACTGGGGTGACCGAGATAGTGTTTGCTGGAATTCTGTGCAGAAGCTGCTGAGGCAGGGAACTTCTAGGTCACATAGGAGGGTATGCCCTGCTGCAGAACCCATGGAGCAACGCTGGGCTTGTGTGCAGGAGATTACAAAGAGGTGAAAATAATTTGGCCTCTGCTACAGGGGGGATGAAAGAATACCTCAGTTCCCTGGAAAAGAAACATCTACTTGCTTCTCACACATGCGTGCACAGGTTTGGGTGGTGATCATGTGTACAAGTACCAGTGAACAGAAAGGTAACTTAAAAATTAACTGTTCTAATGATTTGGAAGGTACAATGCATTGCTGGTTTCACCATCTTCACACAGCACTTGGAAATTCCATAGCAGGGGCAGTTTCAGATTTCAACAAGTGAATTATTTTCTTTATTGTTTTCTTTATTGTTTTCCAAATGGATGTCACTGACAACCTACCATGCCACAGGCACTACTCTTGGTATTCCTAAGATGGTACATTTAATAACAGCTGGAACTATCGAGAAACTTAACTACTTTAAACGAGTTGTAATACCAAAAATCCAATTCTTCTTTGTAGGGAAAGATCAGTAGAACTCTAAAAATCTGTATGTTTAAATAAATATTGAGTATGGTAACACAGACTGTTGTGATTGGCACTCTAGACTGCAAATTGTCTTCTTGGAAGATTATTTTTAGTAATGTTATAGTTTTTGAATCTGATCTGAAAGCAGTCCAGTGAACAATAAACTCCTGTTCTGTCTTTTGGCATTGCCTATAAAAACACTAAAGATGAAGACTTGCAGCCTCAAAAGAACAGCTCCCTGGCTTTCATGGAGCTGCTAAAACGGGGAGAGAGAATACTTTGGAACTGTTTCTCTAATGCCCAACCTCAGTATCTGCCCTTGTAGGCTGACCAAGATGTGCTTAGCTATAGTTGGAAACAACCAGGTTGCTCAGGAATGTTTAAAAACCAAACAAATAGTGCCCCCCACCACCAAGCAACCGACCAAGAGATGCCAGCCCCTCTGGCAGTGGAGCTGGTGTAGCTGAGGTCACCACACCGATGTGCTACCCGTATTCTAAACCCGGTGATGTTTTACTGTGCTCTCTTGTGGCTGAAAAACATAGTGGCTTCCCTGTCCAAAGCACTTTAGAAGATCTTCACTTCCTCTTGCAGCCGAAATGTTACTTTTTAAGTAGATGATTTTTTCACTGTGATTGCCTGCAGAGGCTGAAGGCAGGAGCTGGAAGGTCGTGTGCTGCTTCCAAATCGCAGGGCTTCGCAGGATGGTATCCAAAGCTTGCTCTTGTCAACACAGAAGGCTAAATGACACTGCATTTTGCCACTTGGCATAAGTAAACAGGATGAAATTTTTGCTTATGCTACTTGTTTTTTTTCCCAGATAACTTTTGAAAGTCTTTTGGTATGTTTATACAGGCTGCAGTCATTTGCTTATATAAATTATCAAAGCAGAAGCTGGTAACATAGTGGCAAGACAAAGGCTGTTCAGATTGGTATTAATAAATTCTAGGCATAAAAGTGCCTTAAGTAGGAATGTAATATTGAAACATAAGGATAAGTTACTCACGGAGTTATAATTGGTTTATAAACAACTGAAATAGTATCTACTTCTGCCGCCTTTGTAGAATATTTTTTGTTTGGTCCTCTAAGGTTGTAGGGTTTTGGTTGGTGGGGGTTTTTTTTTGGTCATTAGTGTTTCTGCTGGCAAATGGAAATAGTGCTACATAAAAGCAGTGCTTTTTTTCTAAGCAGCATTAGTGGCAGTGTTTTGAATTTAGGAAAGATTATTATTTAATCACCTCAGAGTGCTTTGTTGAAGTCGTTATGCATATGCTCTGTACCGGGTACTCGACTGTTCCACCATGAGAACGATCCTATTGTAGATGTATGGAGAGGAGACTATAGTGCTCTGGGGGGCTTTAGTTTCTGTCCCTGACATACATGTGTAGTTATATACATCTGCTATAGAGTCTTTCTGGAAAAAGGCTTTTTTGGAAGTAGAGCTTCTTGTCATTCATTTTGGTGTGTTTGATTCAGAAAGCTTGTTTGAGGATAAGCTAGAGAATGCAGCTCACTGACTAATCAGACCTTTATTTAAAACTGGATATGGAATTAGGAAATACTTGCATTTGCTGCCCTTGTTCGCTTAATGAGAAATTCTGGAGTATTTTGTTTATATAAAAGGTGCAGCTCTGCTGAGCTTTATCTTTAAAGATCCTATGAGAGGCTGTAAGATGAAAAATAATTGTCTTTGAAGGCAAACCAGGGATGATCAGCTGCTCCCTGTGCCTTCAGCTTGCTTGGCTGTGCACGGGGAAAATGGCAGCACGTTCTGCAGGCTGTTGACCACACACTGCAGCAGATCAAGCACAGCAGGAGGTGGAAGCCAAGCAAATGCTTTCAGAAAAGGAAAAGAGCAGAATCTCCAAATACCAGTGAAGATTGTTACTGGTTATTTTATTAAGAAATACTCTTAAATTCATTAGAGTTTAAATCAAGAGTGGTAGGGGAAGAGCAGTGTTCTCTCTGTAAACATTTCATCTCCCCCTAATAGCAGTGGTCTTACTGGAAAACACTGCTGGGCACTCTCTGCCCGGAAGGCCAGTTGGATCCTGGGCTGCATCACAAGGAGTGCAACCAGCAGCCTGAGAGAGCTGGCTCTGCAGCTCTGCTCCACTTTGGTGAGACCCCTCCTGGAGTGCTGCATCCAGCTCTGGGGTCCCCAGTGGAACGAGGACAGGACCAGAGGAGGGCTGTGGAAGACGGTCATGGGGCTGGAGAACCTCTCCTGTGAGGACAGCCTGAGAGAGTTGGGGTTGTTCAGTCTGGAGAGGGCTCTGGGTAGACATTATGGCAGCCTTTCAGTGCTTAGAGGGCCTGCAGGAAAGCTGGGGAGGGACCCTTTATCAGGGAGAGTAGTGATAGGCTGAGGGGTCATGGTTTTAAACTGAGAGAGGGTAGATTTAGATTAGATTATTAGGAAGAAATTCTTTGCTGTGAGGGTGGTGAGACACTGGAACAGATATCCCAGAGTTGTAGATTCCCCCTCGCTGGAAGTGTTGAGGGCCAGGTTGGGTCTGTTTGAGCAACCTGCTGTAGTGGAGATGTCCCTGCCCACGGCAGGGGGGTTGAACTTGGTGATCCTTTAGACCCCGTCAGTGCAAACCGCTCTGTGAAAGCACTTTCTGAACTACACCCCAGCTAATCACCAAGAAGCTGGACTAGTCTGATAGCTGGTTTTACCAGACAAAATGAAGCAGTTTGAGCTGTATCTAAGGGTTCATAGAATTAATACGAAAATAATTTTGTGATTGTTCACTTGAAATTGTTCGAAGGCAAACTTCTTTTAGGATATCACAAATCGTCTCATTGTGATTTGGTGTTCTTTTACTCTGGGAAAAAAAAAAAAATCATTAACTGTGTCACTTCTACTCCAAAGCAGTGACCCTGTGTTTGTACTTTTTTTCTTGCCTTGGGCTGAGAGCACATGTGGGGAGTTGTTATGGCTCAGCTGGTGAGATGCTCGATTTTGCTGAGCTGCAGTTGTGAGGGGGTGTTGATGGTGTTTTATTGAGAATTACCCAGCTGATCAAACTCCTCTGTTCCTTTGAGCTTCAAGTGCAGTGTGATGATAAAGCTGGGCCAGTCCTGCTGGAAGTCTGTTCTTTCTTTGCGCCATTGCAGCTTGATCTCTCTCTTTCCCCCATCACATCTCTCCCTCCTCTGAAGTTTGAAGAAGTGGTTCAAGGGAGCTAAAATTCATCAAAACCTGGTTTTTGATAATTCCTCATTCTGAAAAGAAGCCCTCCCAGTTTAGGCCTGAGAGCTCAGCAGCCTAGAGACATTGATCATCTCATGTCCTTCCTTTTTGCCCCATTCTTGTATCATTTACAGCTGTAAACTTTTCAATCCTGTGACCCTCTCCACAGCCCCCAGTAGGTACTGGAGATTGGCAGTGGATATATAGCTGCTTTAAAAGCACAGGAAAATCCTGTCCTTTCAGGTTCTTGCACAGCATGGCATAGTCAGCAGGTGGTTGCTGCTGAGCCTAGTGCATCGAGGAGGAGAGAACCTACTCAGAGGTTGTCCCAGCAAAAAGTCACACTGTCTGAAATGATTCTCTCCATGTCTGCCTAACTTAAATTCCTTGTGGAGCACAGGAATGTCTCTGGGGCCAGATGACAGTGAGCCTGAGAGAACAACTGCTTGCTTACTGCAAGCGTGGTTTGAGGGTAAGATGTGCTAGCCAGGCTGATAATTGTGTGATCATTTGGGGTTTGCTCGTTTGAGTAGGGGCAGCTTAAATCCTGCTCCGGTTCCCTGTGAACTGGTGTTTTCCAGAGTGCCTTCTGCAACATGCCACGTTTTAAGAGAAGGGAGTGTGAATCACAACTGATGCTGATGTGTCTTAGCTCTGCTTGCCATGGGATCCAGAGTGCTTGGTAGGATGATCCATCCTCATGAGTTCCTTTGAAAGTTCTGCAGGCTTTGTCAGCAATAACAGGTTCTTTCACGACATCCAGGGTTACAGTGATTTGGTTCTGTGTCATGTGGAGTGTTTGCAGCCACTCTAGAAAGTTTTATGCTGGGAAGTGAGGACAGAAGAGTGGAGTTAGAGGGCTGGCAGCTGAAATAGCAAGGTGGGAGAAAGGCAGGGGCTCTGTAATGCAGGAGTGACAGGGGGGGCTTGGCACTACATTAAAAGGCATGAAATGAGCCAGGAGGGGGTTGAGTGGAGCAAATACAAGAAAAATGGGAAAGCTGAGTGAGAGTCATGTAATAAAAATAGCTGATTAGGACATTTTTAATTTTTTTTAATATGTTTGTGTGCTTCCTACTTGGGGAAGTTGTGGAAGGGGGTGGATGTGACTAGGGGGCAAAAATGGCTGTCTCTGTTACTACTAGTTCTTTATCTTCTTTTCTTTTTAACTGTGGTTGTTAGATTATTAACTTCTGCAGTAGCACATGTTGCATATGTATCCTTTCTGCCCTTCCAGATGAAAGGGGGTGGGTGTATGACAGAGGCAGCAGCAGCATTATGCTGCCTCTATCTTTGCTTTATCATTGCTATTACTTAAGCAGCTGCATTGCTGATTTCCAAATGTGACAGTTTCTTCTAATAAAATACTCTCATTATAAACCCAAACACTTGTATTAATTGCATCCCCTCTACCACAGTTTTCATGGGAAGAGCTGGGTATTTACACTTTTTTCCAGATGCTTGACAGTGGGTGTATTTTGTGAGCCTCCCATTGTAGCCTTAACTATATGATGCACATCCTATTGTGCACACATGGGTTAGGTGTATGTAGCATGTAAATAATGCACTGTATCCGTTAATTGGTGTTATAATCTGAGTTTTGGTGGGAAGGGAGATAACAAATTGCATTCAACTGCAAGTTGTTTAAAATAACTGAAAAGTTTTTGTGTTTCATGTAATAGGCTGGATGGAAGGAAAACCACGCAACGTTTATGAATGAGCTGAAAAATCTTCAGGCTTCAGGACTAACAACCCTTGGTCAGGCACTCAGGTCATCGTTTGACTTGTTAAATCTCAATAGATTAGTGTCTGGAATAGACAATTATGGACAGGTAACAAATCTCTTCATAGCATTCCAACTTTTTTATTTTTCTGTGGTATTTTTTTTAATTACAGTGGGGGAGGGATTTTGGTGATTCATGCTTGTTTTTTTCACTTTACTTTTTTTTTTTTTCCTTTCTTATTACATCTGCTGACCATACCCTGGAATATACTTGCACTTTTCTTCCCTGTTGAACTACAAGGAAAGCAGTAGTATAAATGGCCCTGGCTGTAGATACACAGTTGCTGTATGGGTGTGTGTACACTGGATGGCAGCGAATCTGCTTTCCAGTTTTATGTTACCTGTAGTTACTGCCCTGACTTCCTTCCACATTTGAAGAGTTCAGCTGAATGTGCTCTGGTTTTTGCCCCACTGTCATCAGGAAACTGAGTTTTCTGTATTATTACCAGTTTGTGTACTGCTTTTGTGGGCTAAATGGGTCTTGTACCCATTTAGTGGAGGAGAAAGAGTAGTGATTGTAAAACTCTTCAGGGTGTGCTTGTGAGTACACAGAGTAGCCTGTCGTGGGCAGTTCTTTATGGCTCTACACCTACTGAAAGAACATTACAGGATTAGTTTGGAAGATTCCTCTTAAATAAGATAAATACTAAGATGTTTATTTTCTAATGATGAAAATAAAAGCCTGTAAGTGAATATTAAGGTTACTCTTGGCATTCCTGTGTTGTTGTCTCCAGGGAAGAAATCCATTCTTTTTGGAGCCATCTATTTTGATTACCATCACAGACGGAAACAAGCTGACAAACACGGCTGGAGTTCAAGAGGAGGTAAACTTAGATTAAATTCTTCCAAGTTATGGTATTGCAAGTTGGTGCTGTGCTGAAATTAATATTGGGTTTTTTTCCTGCTAATTGTAATTCTGCTTCATCAAGCTGTTTTATAATGAAAAGAACAGAAACTGGCTATGCTGTTCTTGCTCAGCCCCTAAATTCATAGTTCAAATGGTCTTCCAGACTGTGAAGTTCAGATAAATTAGTGGATAGGTGATAAACAGTGTCCTTTACAGAGTAAAGAATAAATTTGAGCATAAGTTTGTCAAGTACTTGAAAATATTCTTAAAACTTTCTTTACCAGCTTCATCTTCCCTTGAATTCTCCTTTGCCTGGAAGTGAACTAACCAAAGAACCATTCCGTTGGGATCAAAGGCTGTTTGCTCTAGTGCTGCGTTTGCCAGGAGCTGCATCTGCTGAACCAGAGCAGCTTGGGAGTGTGCCTACTGATGAATCTGCTATCACACAGATGTGTGAAGTTACAGGAGGTAACTGGATGTTACTTTACTTTGGTTTACATTTGTTATTTGCTTTAAAGTATTTCTTTTCCTTTGAGTCAACTTCACCTCTTGCTGTTTTCTCCATCTCCGTTACTTGGCGTCCATGTGAATCTGTGTGGTGTGTTTTGAGCTTGGTTTCCAGTAGCATAGGAGAACTTTGAAATAAAACCATATTCCTATTTCAGATCTTCTAGATGTGAGAGAATTTTCTTAATGCACCAGTAGGAGGGATTGGAAAATGTCTTAGATTATCCTTCCAGAGATTGGATTTGCTCAGTTGTCAGTTATTTAAATGTTGTATTGAGTGGGACAAGTATTTCTGAGATACTAGTTCTGCTGTAGGGCTAATAAGCTATATTTAAGCTTAAGAGAATTAATTCTGGAGCCAGTTCCTTGAGATACTAATCAGACATTTTTTGAATAGGTGCTGGGGGGGGGGGGGGGGGGGGGGGGGGGGGG